>BCLG01000564.1:45057-58203 GCA_001602295.1 Zoysia matrella
TTATATTTGCATACATTTTTAACATAAGATGAATGTTCAAACGTGCCAGCTGAAAGTTGAAAATTTCTAAAAGAGATGAAGTAAAAAAATGTTATTTTCTCACTTACCAACATAATTCTCTCTATTTATGTCCTGTGTATTCTCTATTTCTTTTTTTTTTATCTCCATAGCTGAATCTTTAGAGCAACTCCAACAGCTACATAAAATTATTGTACCTAAATTTATGTTTAAATAGTTGGTAAATCAAAATTGATATCTAAAATAGTTTTCATCTCTAACAGATAACTAAATTCAACATTTCACAAAATTTAAAAGTATCACATCATCCTAATTTTATACCTTATTAACTATAGTTTTGAGTTGTAGGTAGACCTAAAGCATTGTTATACATAGTTACCTAATTTAATGGGAATAGAGGTAGTTAAATTTTAAATGCTAATATAAGTAACTGTTGACTTGCTGCTTTTACCTCATATACCTAAATTCATATTTAGATATTTAGTTTAAGTATATATTAGAGTTGCTCTTAAAACATACATATTATATTCTTTTGTGAACGGAGGAAGTGTTTATCTTGTCAACCATTTGCTTGACGTCTAGGGACTACCTTGCGTGATTCCACGTGCCCCCAATTCGGGCCTGTTCTCTTCTGATTTTTATTTGCTTTGCTTTGCTGCGGCTGTTTGCAGCCAGTATCAAAACAGCCGCTGTTGTTTGTAATTATGAGAAAATTTGAATAAGATGAAGGTTTAAAACTGCTGTATCGAACAGCTGCGTGCCCACAGCGAAGCGAAGCGGAAGAAGCGAACAGGCCCTTCCTCGAGATCTTGCGGCTGCACCTGGCTAGCTGGCGGCTACAGTTTTTCGTTTGATTCATGCCGCGTCGGATCTGGCGCGCGATGACCCGGCACAGACGCGCGTGCGCGGAACGCGAGTGAATCGGTGACAGCTCGGCGCCGCGTGCGGGCGGCGGGGAAATCCGTGGATTACGCTCCCTCTCCTCTCCTCCTGTATAATCACGTGACGAACTGTGGATGCTTGGGGAACCATGTTTTAACTACGACCCGTTGGATAAAGAAATGCAAGTAGAAGTAGTTTTTCCCTCCGCTTTTGTTTTAGGCGCGGTAAATTAAATATTACTACCTGAACTATTCGTAGATCAAAGTTTTTATTAATATCCTGGTGCTATTATAATCTGCTACTGCAGTGTATGAACAATGCTGGTCTTGGTGCTTACTCTCGAGAATTGAAGTGGTAGCATGGTTTTTTATGACACTGTGGATAACTTTTTATTGAGAACTTGTAGATGTCGGCAGAGTACAAACAAAATGTAAACTTTTTTGAAACATAGAAAGTTCACAGAAATCATGTAGAACAGCTCAATTTCATAGAAAATAGAAAAAAAAAATCCATGTTCGAGACCATATTGTTTGGGAGGAACTTTATTCTAAAATCAAGCAAAAAAAAGGCAGGGAAGCCCAGCAACACGAGCACAATAGTAGGCCTGATCCGCCCGTTCCTGGGCCCAAAAGCCTCATGTATATAAAGCACCAAAGGTATCTGTAGGCCCATTTAGGCTCTGGATTAGATGGATCATAAAGAGTGCTTCACGTAACAAATTTGTCTGTAAAACTCACTGCTTTCGTCAATGTGAAGCCCGTGCTTGTGAGTTGTCCTTTGGTGTGCTGTTTTCTGGATCGAGTGAGCGATTCAAAAAGAATCTGTGCTCCACGCCTTGCGGACAAGGATTAACCTTAATAATTACAAGCTACAACTGAGACCTCGTTGGATTGAGATTTTTTAATTTTTGCCGTTTAATACGTGAGTCTTTCAGTTCTTTTCATCAATCCGGATTACTTGAGTTCTTATATATGTTTACCTTACATATACCCTTTTCTGATTCAATTTTATTTTTAGATAAAAATGCCCTTCCTCTCTGTCTCGGTCGTGGCCTGCCACATCCGGTCACCTTGCTCGCACGCCTGCGCCACACTCCGTGCACCTGGCTGTCTACCCATGCCTGCCGCGTCCGGTGGGCAAGGCAAGGGCGATCGGGTGCGTCCGGAATGACAGGGAGAGGGTAAGCGAGCTCAGCGATTAGGTGTGCTGGATGTGGCGGAGCACAAGTAATAGCTCCTTGGTCAGATCTTTGGACTGTGGGGAAAAATTGATGGAGCGAGAACGCTAAACCCTGGGTGAATCCGTCGCAAGAAAGCAAGCGCACCACGTCGCCCAGCCCCAGTCCTCCGGTCCCCGGCCACGCCGCGCGCCTATAGACCGAGACGCGCACGCGCTGCAGCGGCTTGATCACTTTGGGGGTTCACACACGAGAACAAGCCGCCGAGTTTCCTTCTGATTTCCTTGCGACTTTTTTATCAACCGACAGTACACGAACGCGGCGTCGGAGCACCGCCGGATCCACCACCCCGACGACTCCCTGGAGATGGTTGGCATAAGTTGGCCGCCGGGTGAGACGGACCAACCTTTCTCTGTCCTTCGAGCTGGCGCGAGACATGCGGTGCCGTATTCTGCCCCTTCTCACGTGCTCCACACGTGCCCCTGCCTCCTCCCTCCCTCCTTCCAAGCCTTTCTTTTGCGAGAATGGCAAGGAAGTTTACCACCGCCTTCGCTTAGCCTGCCTAGATGCACAGAACAGAGATAAGAATAACCTTTTTTTCTTCTTCTTCTGGATCCAAACATTTTTTTTCTTTTGTACATATAGATAATGCTAGATGCAACGCAATCGAGTGAGGCGTGCTGTCGCCGCATGGATCCACGACTGCCGTTCATGATGGGCTACGCGTGTGAGCACATGATGCGATCCGCCGCCGCCTGCGTTTCTGCAGCCAACAGTTTAGGCCATGTTTGGTTTGCGACAACCAGATCGAATGCAGGCATCTCCTCGGTACGGTTACCAGTAGGGCGCAGGTTCACGACGTTGGTCGATCGGGTCAACAACACGTCCAACTTCACAGCTGACACCGATGTGTAACAACAACCTTGACCCTTCTCGTTCAAGAGAACCAAACAAAGGTGGTGGGAACAACCATCATGAGCCGCGCAGCACGGAAATGGTGCTGATCCAAAAAGTCCACTCCGATTGGTGGTGACTGTAGTTGATGTCCATGCTGTCTAACCTCGAACATTCTACTCCACTTACCACTACCATGGGGGTGTAGCAGCTTATCAGTCCACTGATATTTATCTGGCGAAGAACATCGCTGTTAAAAGCAACACTTACAAAAAAAAGAAGAAGGCATCCTTTTCTATATCCAACAAAGTGATAACAAAGAACCTAAAAATCCATGGATGCTTGAACTTCCGATCCGTGTGTGCGACCAGCACTACCTACAGTTAGACCCATGACTGATTTTTCTCTTGCTCACGTACTCAGAGGATGATCAAGAGTTCTTTTTTTTTTTTTTACAATGAGAAGAATGATTAATCCAAAATTTGTAAAGACAGAAATCTACTAGTACAGTGTTTCGCGAAGAGCATGAATCAGTGGTCTTTATTGGTTTAGCTGATCGAGGGCCTCCAGGAGCACTTGCCTGAACCTTTTACAGTCGAGCCTCACATTCTGCTTATCCATGAAGGTCTGCCTGACGAACTCGAACCCGTTCCGGTGAAACGCAAGCGGGTTCTTGAAGATCTCGTGGTCCAGGGGGTACTGCTCCGTGAGGCTGCTCTCGTGCACACCGATGCTGTAATGCTTGTAGCGCAGGCCCATTTGCTCCGCCGGGTTGCCGAAGTCGATTCGGCATATACCATCTATGGCGCCCCAGGGCACAATCTGGATCAGTATGGCGTTGTGTGGCAGGAACACGCAGTTTGTGAGCCCGGCACCGTGGACGCCCATCATCACATCGACGGAGTTCACCACCTTGGCGAAATGGGCGACGTTAGAGTTCACATTGGCCTCTTCAACCACCACCTCATAGCCTACCTCCTCGGCCATCGCCACGATATCGTTCAGGTTGAGGAACATCCTTGTCTTCTGTCTGGAGATGATGAGCAGTCTCGGCTTGGCCTTGGGGATCTCACCAAGTGCGCTCACTGCATCCCTAGGCAACGAGTAGGTCCTGCGCATGAACCTGTTGAAGTCCACCATTGTGTAGTTGTGTGGAGCCTTCAACGGGTCAATTGTGAACTCCATGTAAGCGTGAAGGCCGACAATGGCATGCTTGAAGCAATGTACGTGGTCGTCCTTGTTGAAATCAATCAGGGGGTACTTGGTCAGCTTCTCAAACACCACAGCATACTTCCTTGTCCACCAAACAGCCATGTCAGTGATCAGGAACTGAACCTCACCATTGAACTCGCTTGCAGTCGTGAAAAGAGGCACAAGCACATCCGTGAAATCATGGAACAAATTTCCAGTGTATCCGGTCAGTGAAAAGACCACAGCAGGTACATCATGGTACTTGGTACACTCGGGTGCCACTTTGCTGGACTTCACCGTCAGCTCTGTAAGTTTGCCGAGGCACAATTCATCACCTTTGCGGGGGTAAGGCTTAAGTTTCCATTGCTCATCTCTCTTTGAACCGGCAGGTTCCATGTACATGATTGAGCTGGCATTTGGGTGTATCCTAATGTTGCCTCTCATCTCACAGACATTTGCTCTGAAATTTGAGAAATCACACAGCGGTTTGTTCCAATCCTCAGCGTCAACGGCTGCACAATGGATAATTGTTGTTAGAGCAGAAAATATCAAAGAGGGTATAGTATCCTGTTATGAATTTGCAAAATATCAGCGTCTCAAACTGATTTTAAGTGTCGCTCAATTGTCAATATAAAGTTATTCTACAACTTGCAACTAGGTTAGGTCCAGAAATGGTACACTGGGCTCTTCTCAAGACAATTTTTTTATAATCTATACTTTTTAAGTACTAACCTGGTTCCTGAGATCCCTTCCCGGCATTGCTCTGCTCAGCGTCTGTTTTGCCATCCGCAACAGCGCAATCAGGACCACACAAACAACCACGAACAAGTAAGTACCAGCACTGCCTTTTGTGTTAATAAGACCCAAAAGCTCACAAAAATCTCCTAGATCAAGAAACACAAGGCATCGCCAAACATGCAATAAAACAGAAACATCTAATCAGCGTCTCCTACCTTCTTGGCTGACATTGTCATTGTCCTCGGTGGCGTCGTGGATGGTATAATTGGAAACAGTCGGGAGGGTCACCTTGTGCTGATGCTCTTGGTGCCCCTCCTCCTCCTCGTGGCCCTTCCTCCCCTCTTCGCCTCCCCCACCTGCAAAGCCCAAGATGCCACCGCCAAAAGTTTTTACAGGTAAAGCAGGCATCAAACTCAGCGAAAGCGCCCAAATCTCTCGTGATCTCGGGCCCGTGATTCGAATCCGAGCTGAACGAGCTGGGAGGGCACCGAAGACCGGAGCTGGACAAGGAAATTAATGACGGATCGAAGGCGACCGCTCACCTAACAGCTCAGATGCGGTGGCCTCCCGCTCGGGCTCGCGAGTGAGCGCCCGCTTCTCCTCCTCCTCCGCGCTGGTCCCTGTCGTGAACAGACGGGTCAGTACCGTGACATCTCAATCGAAGAATTCCAATATTAGCAAGTGCTGTAGGATAGTTAACGGAATTTGGCTGACCGGGAGAAGGAGCTAATTAAGTAATTACCAAAAAATAAAGCTTTTACCTTTGGCGTTGGCGTTGGCGTTGGCTTCCTCGCCGCCGGCGCCTTCGTCGTCCACCACCTTGGGATCCTCGGCGGCCGCCGCAGAGGCGGTGCGAGTGTCGGCGGATCTCCGGGACGCGGCGTCGTCCGCGTCCTCACGCTGGCGGATCAGGAGAGACCGCGGAGCCTGGTCCACCGACAGCCTGCCGTTCACTGCAACAAGACAGCGCACACGGTCTGTTCAGCACCGGGCAGTCCATTCGAAAAGAGGGGAAACAAGACGAGAAGAAAGAAGAAGCAGAGGAAATGGTGGTGGGGTGGCGGTGCGCGTACGGGTGAAGAGGAGCGCGTCGGGCTTGGAGACGACGACGAAGGTGAGGGTGACAAGGAAGAAGCCGATGACGAGGACGAGCAGGCGCAGGCGCCGCGACTCCTGCCGCAGGTTCCGCACCAGCTTGGCGCGCTCCACCGCCTTCATCTCCTCCCTCCTCCCGGCTGCAGCCAACCAAGATGCTGCTTCTACCTAGCTCGCGCGCACCCAAGGATCAGAAGAGGAATCAGTGGGAATGCGAGCGCAGCAGCGGCGCAGCGAGCATCCGTATTCTGGACCACGGATGATGGATGCGGCGCGGTGGGGAAGGGCGGAGGTAGGCTCGCTGCTCGCGCACTGGATGGGGAGGGAAGCGGTGGGACACTGCTCTGTCTCCGTGTCTCGTCGGCGTCCCTTGCTCCCTCCCCGCTCCAGCGCGTGTTTTGATGGGTGGGGGTGGCGTGACCGTGACCCAACCTGCAGTTTCCGGTTCCGGAGAAAACCGTCGTGGCTTTTAGCTGCGTAATTAGGCAGCATAATAAATTTAGGCACAGTGGATCTCGAGGTCGTGACTGACAGTGTTGCTTTGCTACGTGGAGGGGCCAAAATGAACAAATTGGTGTAGTGTCAAGTAAAAACAGGGACAAGTGGTGGAGCTGGAACACCGTGGGATGTGCATCTGTGGCAAGAATTGGGTAGCGACCAGCAATAATTTACTCATAATCAGAAAAATTTGGTAGTACTGGTGAATTTATGTGTACTTTTGCAAGTTTGGTGTGTGCTTAAAGTGGTCCCAAAATGGTATTTGTTGGTCAAAGATATCGAATGAAAACTCGGAATAAAACTTCCCTGTTTTCGGTAAGCTGTTGAAAAAGCCTATTTGTAACATGCAGTTGAAAAGGTTTTTGAAAAAAAAGTTAAGAGATCAATGGGATTTTGTTCTCAGCAACACCAATAACCTTCATTGTTTCGATCACATAAGAAAAAAGAAAAAGCCTCCAATGCAATACATATTAGGCCCACTTCAAACGTAGGAATTTTACAAAAATTAATTCAATTTCATAAAAAAATATAAAAAATATAAAAAATCTTCTATTCTAAACGGGGACTTACACTGGTCCACTCCACGTATACATTGAATATTTGAGTTATGATATTTCCGAAAATGAAAGGTATGCATCTCCACAATACTAGATTTGTCACTGCATTTTTGAGACCTTGCGCCTTCAATAGAGCATTTTTTTTTCAAAAGTTTCATTATGTGTGTCTTCACTCTTCACTCCCCCAGCAAGGTAAATGCAAAATGCTTCAAAAGATGTCTGTAAAAATTTACAATGGTTCATTTAAAAATGATCAATCAACTTGTTTGCAGAAGAATATTCCCTTGCCATAATCACGCCACATGTACAGTCAAAAACATGGATGCCACCGACAACTTTTTCCCTTTCCATGTTATCTTTTGGATTCCACGGTCCACACACATACTTATTCCCAATACTATTTATTTACTCTTCTAGTTATAAAGTTTGAACATCATCTTTAATTATTCTTCATATATAAAACTTTATTTAAATATATAAAATTAATATTCATGTTTTAAATAAGTTAAACGATGGAAATAAGTATACGATATTTATCATATTTTTTAAATAAGATTAATAGTTAAATGTAATTTTAAAAGTCAATGATATTCATATTTTAAGCTTGAAGGAGTAGTATGTATGACCTTTTTGGGATTGGAGAATTTTTTTTATTTTTTACGTTTTTCTCTGAACTTTAACTAATTTTTATAAAATTTTCTGTGAAATTTCTGCTTTCAAAAAGCCAAAGTATTTTTTTTACTTGAAAACTATAACTGGATCTGTTTGACAGTTGCAGGTGGCTGACGTGTTAGCACATGCCAGCATTCATATACTCATATGACAGTACTGTTATTTAGGTCAGGTATGCCTGCTCGTATTGAACATGCATACCCTGGCGTCACTGGCGTCTCGTGGCGTGGAGAAAGGAGAGTAATCATCACGCACGCGCAGATCCATCCGTTCTCGCACATGATTTTGATGTCAACACCGATGAAAACTTATCAGTTACTGCTACGCTTGCGAGCTCTCCCAAGTGTATTATACGAAAGAAGTGTCCACGTCCTGCAAGACGAGTACGGGTTAAACCGACAGCCCGGATCAAGCACATCCCTCAATTTTTGAAATGGTGTTGTTAGGATGAAACATCTAAATTAAAATTATTGTCAGCCAGTAGGTGATAATATGATATAGTAATAAATATTTCCTTCATCTTAAAATAAGTGTATTTTTGATTTTTTAAAATTATTTAACCATTTATTTTATTAAAAAACTTAAAAATACAAAAATAAACAAATTAAATTTAAAGTATTTTTAATAATAAATCGATTCATAATAAAATAAAATTTTTTAATAAAACAAATAGTAAAAAATTTTAAAAATTTAAAACGACACTTATTTTAAGACTGAGAGATCACTATACTGAGCTAAAATATGTGAATAATATATGCAAGGTTTGTCAATGTGTTCCTCAGATAGACAAAATGTCACCACCGATATTTGACGAACATAGGACAAGATGGAAAAGGACGCTGAAAACGATCAAAGTTTTGTTTGGCTAATTTCTACTCTCTCTCTCTCTCTCTCTCTGTCACAGGTCGTTTTCATGTTTCGACACTGTCACAGGTCGTTTTCATGTTTCGACACGTCCTGCTGTCCACCATGACCCCTCATGATTTTTGGACAATCCGACAACGCCCTGCTTATCTGCCTAGCTGCCGTGGAAGGCATCGATGCCGGACGGAGAAATCTGCAGGTAGTGGTGACTAGTGAGTGAATCGGTTGGCCGGCAAGCCCGCGGCCGGTCTCCTCGCTGTCCGTCCCGCTTCGTCACTCTCCCGGCAAGCCCGTTCGCGAGAGCATCCACGGCAACATCACGTCTAGGATTGAGAAACACCTTCCAGTTGGTCCAGCAGCTCGCGGTGCTGCTTACTTCCTCCGGTTTTTTAACTGACGTTGAAGTTGACTTTTAAATTCAACGTTAATTATTTGTTTTATTTAATTTTTTTTAAATATATAAAATTTTAAATTGTGATTCAAATAACTTTAATCGTAAATCAAATTATATTAAAATATATAAAATTTATCAAAAAATTTAAATAAAATGAATGATTAAAATTAAATTTTAAAATCAACGACGACATCAATTAAAGAACGAAGTAAATATGTCGTAGCTAGAAACTAGAGAGTTGCCGCAGAGATGCAGACCACGATTTTGTGGGGTGGATTTTTCATCGATGCTGCACCTATTTGCACCTATTAGAAACCAATAATTTTCGATCAAACCAATCCAATTAAGTATAGTAACCGAATCTGACACTGTAACAAATCTAACTAACCGACTGATTTTACTGATTAACTGATCGATTTTTTTTTCTAAACCAAAAACGGACCGGAGCCGATTTCTAAAACCTTACTGCACACGTTCATTCAACGCATCGTGTTGATTAGTCTAATCAAACCCGGATCTGGTGATCAATCTCAGTCTCTCCCATCAAGATAGTACAGAGCAACCATCAATACTTGCACACGGACCCTTGAATCATGGAGCTACGCGGCACGCGAGAACCACCACGGAAGAATCCTCTACTCGAGCTGAGCATGGAGAAGGCAGCTCGACGCCCGACTCCCACGTGGGCCGACGACGAGCGCATGGCCTCGCTTATAGCGGGCCGGCCTTTTCCCCGTTCCCCAACGATCGATGTCCTTGTCTTCCTTCTTGCGGACTGGCCCACTTTGCTGATGAGTCTCGGCCTGACTAACAAATCCGACGACAGATGAATGGCCCATTGAACTTTCTAGGTGAGGTCGGCAACGGGACGACACTCCCACGAGCGCCATCATGGCAAAATGTTGGTCATAGTGTTATTACCACCAAAGCCTGCGGAAGTGCGGAGTGTTGATTACAGTACATAGAAAGATGTGGGTTTTTGAAAATGCAATCTGTTCATTGCTATAAAAATTAATATACTTCCTTTGGAACAAAAGAATTGTCTCTAAATCATACTTTTTTTTAAATCAAACTGATTCCTGTAATTTTTTTTTTATAATTTCTATGAAATTTTTACGTTCCAAATAAGACCTGAAACATTAGTTTGAATTTCCCTTGCTTCGAATTACGAACAGAACAAACGGCCAGCTTTCCAATTTCCTTCTCTCTCTCAACGACTAGCAGCTGCCGTAGCAGCGTCAACTAACTATCCGCATTAACATTTTCATTAGGTCCACCGAACTCCTGGCGAGGCGACAAAGAAACAAACAACGGGGAGTCGCTTTTCGTTGCACCTAATTCGAACGCCAGCACGCCGCTGATTCGCAGGCGCTTCTCCGAAGCTGAGGGCTGTTCTTCAGATTTCCCCGAAAGCGATGCAGCAACAGACTGACAGGACACACTGCCATTCGTCGATGAGAAGTAGCAATTGTCGTGTTAGATTAATTAATTATCATCAACAACACTAGATCAATCTCTTACCGCTGGCTAATTTGGTCCTACTACTATGTCGTATTGTTGACTCAACTAGTAGTAGTTGAGTGACGCGGAAACAGGCCCAGATTAAATTCACTGACGCTGACTGCATAATATTTCTCGCTAATCTGTGGCACATAATGCTCTGTCACAGGCTTGTTAGTATTGAGTTACATACATTAATTAGTTGATTTTAAAAAGTTAAATTGATAAAAAAAATAAACAATTTACTTGTACTTCAACAGTTAGCGGGTGCAGTACAACGCAAACAAATGGGGTTGGTGCCGAGAGTGAGAGCGCTCGATGGATGGCTTGGGCCAGTCAGCAGGCGGCAGCGCGTATGTTCTAAGCAAGCAGACGAGTTGTTTGGCGATCTGGTTTCCTGGACCAGCAGCAACGTTTTCGCTTGCGCAGGAATGGCGCGCACGTCATCCTTTTTCTCCTTCACCTCTGCTCCTCACCCTTCAAACGGGACATCGGGGGAACGTATGCACAAGAACAACGTGCCAGCTTTGCAGGTGCCAAAAATTTTATAAGATTCAGTTCACTTTCACTAATAAGAAAAAACTTAGGTTTTTTTTTTAAAAAAAAATCGTCGATGAAACAATGTGTTCGTGTCTTGCGACCATGATCCGACGAAGATAAAGCATTTCGGCTGGTCCACACAATCTATGTTCAAGAACCGACGGGACCATTATTTCTGCATGGCAAACGAACAAATGAATACGCATTATCCGGACACTGAACAAATGAATACAGTAGCATTACTCGGAGAGGCAAGGATTTTTAATCTTCTCTTTTCGCAGTAGATACAGCGACGTCGCTATCGGATGGGCGTATCAGCAAAACGACGAAGTAGTCCCAACTATCCGCCTACAACATTGTTTGGTGATGCGGCTGGAAGCAAAAGCAGGTCTGGTTCATGAATTGTTGTCCTTAGGATAAGTTGTTGCGCCAACAATACTGTAACAATTTAAGAACAGAAAAACAAGCACCCGAACGACGGAAGCGGCAGCGGGATCGGAACATGTGCGTACGCAGATCTGATCATGTTCATGTGACGCACGATGGATCGATCGACCGATCCTGGCACCACGTCTGCTGCTCGAACCGGGAAGTCGATGACGTGCTTTCGTTCTCATGAGGTGGTTGCCGGGTCACGCGTGCCCTCCGCGATCAAACTCGCCGTGCGTATGAATGAAGGTTTCCCCTGCCCACGCTTATAAAAAATTGGCAGTTATTATTATTATTTTTTTTTTAAAAAAAACTGTAGTTCAGAGCTTCTTCGCTGCGTGTGTGTGAACTTTGAACTGCAAGAGAGAAAAGGATCGAAAGGTGCCCTGCAACCTTTTCGCTCTGCTTTTCTTGGCCAGCCGGTTAGCTGTCCGTCCCTGCTTTCGCTGTTGTTAGTGTGGTCTTTAAGGCAAAACAAAGTGGCGCAGATACGTTAACCACGCGTTCCAGGTGTGTCTGTGCGCGCGCTTGCACAGCACAAAGCATCGGTGCTCTGTCTGCTCGATTCCATTTCTTTCGGCCGCTGCTGAGTCGACCGCGGGGTCCGCGAGCGAGAAAGATCTCATCGGTGGTGGTGGTGGCGGCGGCGGTGCTCCGATCCGGGAAGCCTCAGGAATCGGCATTCAAGCGTGTTGCGTTGGCGTAGGATTCATCGGTTCATCGTCGCTGCGATGGCTCCCTGATCGCCTGTGCGTCACTTGTAACACAGCAAGTGCTTTCCAGCTCGGCGCAGTCAGGCCTTGAATTCAGCAACAACCCGGAAACGTTCCCGGAATTGGGATATGGTTAATCATCAACCTTGGAAGTATTATACTACTAACTTTGACACCCGATTTGCTCGATCAGCTTATGCACAATATGATCATTCATTACACATGTCAAGAAAACAAAAGCTGTTCAAATGGAATGGCAAGTGGATGAGGAAGTAAAAGAGGAGAAAATTTCCCTGTGTGGTGTACTAGTGCACTATCCCAAATGTAACAAACCAAAAAAGACCAACCAACCAGTTACCATTTCGTAGCATCCGCCTCGTTTCCTCAGCTTCAGATCCTTCCCTTTCTTCTTCCTAATACTTCAGATCCTTCGGCATGTGCGCGAAGTTGCAAGAATGGAACAGATCCAGTTATGAGTAGTGCATTCTTCCTACTCTTGTAGCTTGTCGAGCGCTTGCAGCAGGGACGGCCGGAACCTGGTGACGTTGACGCGGACGTCCTGCTTCATGATGGTCGTGGCCAGCGCCTGCCACCCCTGCTTGTGGAGCGCGTCGGGGTCCCTGAACACGAGGTGCTCGCGCGGGTACTTCTCCCTGAGACTCGTCTCCTCCTCGCCGACGTAGTACTCGACGTACCGGAGCCGCATGGCTTGCGCGGGTCGCCCGTAGAAGTTGGTGGCCATCCAGTCCATCTTGCCCCACGGCACGATCTGCACCACGACGGCGCCCGTGGGGAGGAAGATCTGGTTCGTCAGCCCGGCGCCGTGCACCGCCAGCAGCACGTCGGCGGAGTTCACCGTCGCCGCGAACGCCGGCACGTCCGCGCCGGCCTCCGCCACCGTCACGTTGAACCCGAGCGCGTCCGCGGCCGCGGCCACCTCGTCCAGGTTCAGCAGGCGCCGCGTCCCCGCGCGCGAGATGATCA
>BCLG01000564.1:58213-80704 GCA_001602295.1 Zoysia matrella
GCGTCCCCGCGCGCGAGATGATCAGCATCCGCGGACGCGTCCCGGGCTCCTCGCCGAGGACGGCGGGCCGGTCGCGCGGGAGCGCCAGCGCGCCGCGCATGAACCGGTTGAAGTCCACCATGGTGTAGTTCCGCGGGTTGCGGGTCGGGTGCGGGGACAGGATCAGGTCGCGGTCGCGGTACAGCCCCACGAACCCCCCCGCCGGGAAGCAGTGCACGCCGGCGTCCGCGTCGAAGTTGATCACGTCGTAGTTCGACAGCTTCCGCAGCACCGGCGTGTACTTCTGCACCCACCACGGCTTGTAGTTGGTGATCAGCAGCTGCACCTCGCCCTTCAGGTGCGACGCCGTCAGGAACAGCGGGACCATCGCGTCCGTCATGTCGTGGAAGAAGTTGTCAGTGTACCCGGCCACCGAGAACACCACCGCCGGCACGCGGTGCCGCTTCGTGCAGGTGGGAGCGGACGGCGCTGACTTCACGGTCACCTCCACCACGCCCGGCATGAGGAAGTCGTCCTTGCGCGCGTACGGACGGATCCGCTTCTCGCCGCTCTCGCCGAAGTCGCCGGCGCCGTTCACCAGGTACACCGTCTTCTCCTTCGGGCTGATCCGGATGTCGCCGGACAGCTCGCACACGGTCGGCCGCGCGTACGGGAACCCCTCGTCCACGCCATTCTCGTCGCACGTCATCTTGCTCGCGCCGCCATTGCTCTGCTTCTTCTCCGCCTCCTCTTTAGCAGCTATTAATGAATTTGGCAGATCAAACGAAATCAGATCTAGCGCATCTCCATCTAATCCTATCAAAATCAACATGTGGGCGCGCCAATTTTCGCCACGATTGCAAGTACAGTACAGCTTAGCTTTAAATTGCTACTAGTACCAGAAGGAGAATGCAGTAAAAGGGGAGTAGCGTGCCCGGGGGGGTGGGCCCTGGTTTGGTTTGTTCGTGTGCTTTCTCAACGCAAGGGAAGAAAAAAACAGAGAGAAGAATTACTGTAGACGAGATCCCTTACATGGCTTGAGCTCCGCCGCCGGCTTCTCGGCGCCGTCCTTTCTGGTTAATGCCTCCGGCAAGCCGGGCTCCTCGTCCCCGGGGGCCACCGCAGCCGACATCTCCTTTCTCGTGGCAGCTTCCGGCAATCCGGGCTCCTCGGACCCCGCCGCCACCTCCACCGGCAGATCCCCGCTCCTGGGGGTCTCCTGCGGCGGGATGGCCTCCGTCTCGGGCACGGTCGGCTTGACCGAAGCCGGCGGCGAGTTCTGCAGCAGCGCGGACGTGCTGGCGGTGCTGGCTGCGCACGAATCGAATCGAATCGAAAACACAGAGCTCAGGTCGGTTAGATACTTAGATTAGTTAGCTAACACGAAGCTAGAATATTGAGTTTGCACAGGAAGCAGCCAAGCAGGCGAGGGCGAAGCAGCAGCACTCACCGAAGACGGGGGAGTAGATGGCGAATAGCTTGGCGAGGGAGACGTACGTGAGGAGCGCGAGGCAGCCCCCGGCGAGCAGGCCGGCGCCGAGCTTCTTGGGCTCGATCTTGGCCGTGAGTCCCCGCATGAGCCGCGGCCTCCGCTCCCCGCCCCCGCCGCCGCCGCCGGGCAGCTTGGACGGCCGCGAGTACGCCGTGGACGTCATGTCAGATCCTCCCGGACGCAGCTCAACTCAAGAGACGAGGAATGGATCGATCCACCGGTACAATGCTCTCTAACTCGCTCTCTCCAATCGCTCGCGAAGAGGGAGGGAGTCAGGAGAGGAGAGGAGGGGGGGACCGAAGAAGAGAGCGAGAGCACGGGCAGCAGCAGGCAATGCCTCCCAGGGAAGGGCAGGGATGGAAGGAGAGAAGGAGCTCTGCTTAAGGCCGAAGCATGGAGTGATGGTTTGTTGGGGAAAAAGGAATTTTTTTTTTCGGCTTTTCTTCTTCTTCTTTGCTCGAGGTGAGGACCGTGAGGTGACGGTGGCGGTGCACGGCGGGTGGGGTAGCAGTAGCACAGCAGTGTGTGGTGTCTGGTGTAGACGTGTTGTGTTGGTGTGGCTTTGACGACGAGGGAGCTGAGCAACGCGTTGGAAGCTTGGACTGCCCACCTAATTCCTTTTCCGTCATGTGCCTACCAAATTTCTACCTTTTTTGAGAGTGTTTTCCATGTGGCTGGTTTATCAGTTTCTTTTGGCCGTGGGAAAGGCGGTTCTAGCAGCTGGATGGAGCATGTTTACAAAATTAATGGAATCCAGACCGTTTTCATGGTTTTTGGAAAAAAAATATCAAAATTCTAAAACTTGTTGATAGATAAGTCTAATTGAGAGTAAGACGAAGAAATCATTTTGGTTTTAAAATTAAAATAAAAAAACTAGTCAAAACGAGCGATTTACTATAACATTTCATCTAAATTTCGTTTAAATTTTGTTTTTTAAATTTATAGCAGTTTTCAATCGTATTAGTTATTTCGTAGTTTCCATTGTACGGTTGGGAACCACAGCCACAGTTTAAATGAAGTCGTTAACCTTGGATGGAATTCCAATGCCATGCTTTTTACTGCTGGGTTAAACAGAGGCAAATAAGTAAACCGTGTTCAAAGGAATTTTATAGGAACCAATTCATTTTTTTTTAAAAAGTTATGGATTAATAAAATTCCCACGCTCTATAGAGCGTGAACAAAATGAAAGAAGTGCGTTGCCATGTGTGATGGTGTTCACCTCGCGATGATGGCTTTGTTCGGATCAGATTTTAGTGGTGTTTTAGTGCTGTGCTGTATACTGTAGCTCACAGCTCTTAGAATCTCAAGCGAACAGGCCCGATTTGTGTATGTCAGTTGAAGTATTTCGGCAGATTATTGAATGACTTACCGGGGTATCGATATGTCTTTGTTCGACAAAGTTGAACACGACGACAGGGAAGGTATGAGCTTGGTACGAGTAAGAGTCCACTGCGTCGTGAAACCTCAACATGTCAACAACCGGTTGCTCCATGTGAGGATTTTATCTTATTCATGCTTCTGATCAAGTCGAGTTAGCTAGACAGGCTAGTTATTAAGTGGTGGATCAGGTGAGGAGGTTGTTGGCGTCGGATGGGGTCACATGCATCACCAAAACACATGGCTTTCGTTGCTTGACTTTGTTGTTCTCCGGCGGCATTGTTTCGCCAGGTTGGAGGTATGCCCTTCTTCCTTGTAAACCAAGTGATGGGCATCCCAAGATTTTGAAACTCAAGAAATGTGTGGTTTAATTTCAATGGATCTGTATGTACTTTCCGTTGGCTCATGTAATTTGGAAGTATAGACAAATTTGAAATTTCGAAGTTACTGGAGTCTCCAAAGCATGTTGTGTTCGACGCCTGACCCATACAAAAAATGCGAGCATGTAAACGTAGATGCCAACAGTAAATGCACGATTTAGTTAACTGACAGTGTGAGTTCAATCCGCAGGCCACAACGAGCATTTGAAAACGGAAGGAAATTTTATAGGATCTGTATCATACGAAACTCCGTATAATTTTATTTAGACCATATCATACGACATCTATGATAGGATCCTGTCCAGTCCTATGAAGTTTTCACAGGTCCCGGCCTCCCGGGTTCTAACGAACGGCTACTGATTGGTCCTCTTGGGTGACGTGCGTTGACATTTTCCCATATGTTGTGGAGTGTGGTCGAGGACGTCAGTTGCCACAAGGGCATACTGTACTGGCAGTCCACTTTTATTTCGATCGTAGGTTGATGGTTAGTTAGCACTGGAGCAGGTCGGGCTTTGTCAAACACCGTCGGTTAAGCGTTAGGTGCGGATTTTTAAACGGTTTTGAACAGTGATGGCACGAGCTCAAAATTCAACAAAATTTAAGCAAATGACCTGGGATTGGCGCGTTGCTCGGCTGGTTAACGGGGTCGCAGTACCCTTGCCCAGCTGCTACGTGACTCGCCGACGCCGACGCCGACACCACCGTGTGTACGGACGTGGTCAATTTCTACTTTCTGCAGCGACGCTGGTGTTGTGAATGGTCATGCGCGCGTTGACTCCGTAGCCCAAGGCCCCAAGCGCGCAGGATTCCGAGGGGAGCCCGGCTAGTTTGTTGGGCCAGAGACGGGCAAGATATTTAGCGGGCTGTAAAAAGATGGGCGCGGGCTTTAATCTATGTGTGGGTTCATCTATGACTTATTTTTTGAAGTAAAATACGACACGTCATACTTTTAATCATTTGCAGTATGTTATCCTTTATCTACTGTATTAGTACGCCACAAAACACCTGACCAAGTTGTCTGGATGAATCTTTAAACATCCGTGTCGCATGTACACAGTTGCTAGTAGTTCTGATTTGAAGTCCATCTGTATACTTGGATTTTAAACGGGACCCATATTTCAATTATGAATTTAAAAGTTAACTGTTCAACTCAAAGCTTGCCCGTTTGTAAGAGGAAACTTTAACAAAATTATAATATGAATTAGCAGCATAATGTGAGTGTGCTACAAAATTTTCCTTAGTTCATACGCCTGTTCAGTAGCAAAAATGTGAAGGGGGAGTTTTAAGAGGGAACGAGGGCAAGATGGGAACTGAACATCAGCAGACCAAAATAAATTCATCATCGTACTTTCTGTAATACCCACATCGTGGTCGACCAAATCGTATAGTATGATGGGCTTCTAGATTCCCAACCCCCCATGCGCACAACAGGTCATATGCCACTATAGGCCTAATCTCAATGGACCGGGGATGTTACAACCACGACAGGGAAAATAAAACTACAAGAAAACAAAAGAAAAAAAACCCTTAAATTTCCTTCCCTATGCCAGTAAATTTTATCAAAACTATCGTATCGAAGAAAAAAAAAAGCACCTACGCGATGAACTCTATCGCCTTCATCAAGTTAGTTCCAAACCTGGTCATGTTGAGCACAACGTTCTGCTGGGACATGTACAGTTCCCCTAGCTTCTCCCATCCGCTCTTCCTGATGGCTTCTGGATCTTTGATCGCCGTATGGTTCCAACCATACTTCTCCAGCAACGTGCTCTCATGCAGACTGATATTGTACTGCACGTGTTTGAGCCCCATGTCCCTTGCGGCCGCACCGTACAACCCGTCAGCCATGAACTCGATCCCATACGGCACAATGTGCACCAGCACTGCGCCTGACCGCAGGAACACCATGTTGGTCAAGCCCGCGCCATGGACGCCCATGATCGCGTCGCATGAGTCGACAAGGCGGGCAAATTCATCAAGATTTTGGTCTACCTTCAGGTCTGCTTTGATCACCTCGAAGCCAACCCAGTCAAGCCCTTTCATAACATCTGGTAAATTCATGAGCCTCCGTGTTTTGGCCCTGTTGATCAGCATTATTCGGGGCTTCTTGTTGGGGTCGTCTTTGTCTGTTCTGTAGGGTATATCCACGTGAGGTGCAGGCAAACCATAGGCTTCACGGACAAATAACCTGAAATCCATCAGTGTGTAGTTCCGAGGAGAAGATTTCGGGTCAATACCGAGGTCCCAATGGCTCCTAAGACCAACGATGACATGCGAGTAGCACCTGACCCAGTCATCAGCATCAAGATCAATAATGCTATGCCTTGAGAGGTTGTGAAATATCGCTGAGTACTTCTTGATGAACCAGGGCTGATTGTTGGTTATCATTAGTTGGACATCTCGGTTGAATTGGCGGGCAGTAAGGAACAGAGGGACAAGAACATCGCTGAAGTCATGCCAGACATTCCCTGTAAACCCACCTAATGAGAAGACAATGGCCGGCATGGCGTGCCTGGATGTGCATCTTGGTGCTGGCTGAGAGGCATTCACAGATTTCACAGTCACCTTCTTTATCCACGGAAGGGTTTTCCGGGACTGGGCACGGATGCTCCATTCTTCACTGTTGGATGCAGGGGACTCTGGGATATATACAACAGTGGAGGAGTGACCAATGACGCGAGCATCGCCACACAGCTCACAGATGTCAAATCTTGGGTTGGAGAGATCACAGATACTTGTTACGTTTCGATTTTGACGTGTGCATTTTGTGTATAGAAGTGAACCTGTTGCCACATAATTGGAAATCATCAGTTCAGAATATCAGAACATGTCAGTGTGACAGAATATATGGTTGTTGGTTCCCTCTTTTTAATGATCGTTCAACTTTTAGTAGATGTAAAGAAGGTATTTGTATGAGTACAGAAATGTTTATAATGGAGTTTGCAAATTATAATACATGACTATGAGAGCACCACGTCATGGAGGCAAGGCAACATGAAACAAGGAGGAACTAAATGAAATAAAGTCTGATGCTGTATCAAAAAAAGCAAATGTATAGATTGTGACAATAAATAACCAGTTTATAGATAAAGTTGCTATGTAATTTATGGTCACCAAGAATATCAGCACTGATATAAATGGTACTCACGGTTTTATTATGTCATGTAATGTTATCTGACGCTAGAAAAGTCTCAAAATCATGATATGTTATTAGTAAATACAACTCGATCAAATCAGTGTGCCACTGGAGTTGAATTGGATGAATAAAACTGCCCGGAACAGATTGTCTTCCATAACATGTTAAATGAAACTCAGAAACCACGATTGCTATTATACACCAAACTGCCTAGACAGGTCAAGTAAACTAATCCTCAAGCACAACATCACACCAATTTCAGTGATGCTTTAAGTGCATATTTCAGAAAAATAATGCATAGGTGTGCAAGCAGAATGTATCATCCGACCTTTAAAATAGTAGCATTAAGCAAGCCATAGACACTGTCTCATTAAGAAAAAAAAATCAGGAGAAGGCATATTTATATGGCATCCTTTTGAAAGTATAAATATCACGGGAGTCGACCTAATCCAAGAAAAATATTTTATGACCATTCAACAAGCGCTGATTCTAGAAGTTGACATATGAAAGTAATTCAAAGAGAATGGTTGCTATTCATTATGTTTATGTACTTTGTTTATCATATTGACAAAAGTTCAACATTGTTTGTGTCCTATTCTTGGAACATGAGACCCTGTTCACCTATGAAACATAAAGGTTATGATTGAGATAAGAAAAGACAACATATCAAATGTATTCCACAAAGTAACTAGATAAGCAAGTAGGAAGTAGTTGCCTGCCAAACTTTCATTTGTGTTTACAACTAATTAGCATAAAGGAAATTATAAGTGTTGTCCTGTAACTTAGAGGTTTCAATATGGCAGCATTTATAGAGGATCTGAAGAAAATGAAATGAAAGAATCCTGCATATCTAGTACTCATTCATGCTTACCCCATAGGGCCAAATATTTCCTAAACCCGCCTAAAAGTCGTACACTGTGTGACACATCAAAGCCTACTGGCGGCAATGAAAGATTGCCTGAAGTAGACATTACAAGATCCTTGCAGTATATACCCTTCAATCAACAATTATACCTATATGGTAGGATGTAGTAAATAATTTATACCTTGATAATTAACTTGTTTTGTTTCACAGCAGTCACTAAGTTCTTCACTGCTATTTCCCCTACAATCGAACCACTTCTGGTAGTGTGCATCACAAGCCTTACAAAATGTGAATAATTAGATGCCACATGCAAGAAAAGCCTCCAATGGTTAACTATCCCCTTGTGGTGGCTCTAAAGCACATCACCTTGTGGTGGCTCTAAAGCACATCACATTATTACAGCTTTAACCTTTCCTCAATTGTGAAAGCATTCTGCAAGCATGAGTTCCAGTAATAATACTATTCAAGCATATTCACAAATTCATTCCCCTTCTTTAAAAACCTTTACTCTCTTGATCCTGAGTAGTGCAGACCTTAGGTGTAGTTGGATTGTTGGAACACTCTATCTGTGATGTACCACATCCGGTAAACTGTATACATATGCACCTACCTAGCGCTTATTCATACTCCCTCTGTTCTTCAATCGATGTTGCCGTTGACTTTTAAATTTAACTTTGACCATTCGTTTTATTCAAAAAAATTGCTCGAATGTGTAAAATTTTAAGTTGTGGTTCAAATAACTCTAATGATAAATTAAATTACATCAAAATATATGAAATTTATCAAAAAAATTTGAATAAGACGAATTGTCAAAGTTGAATTTAAAAGTCAATGACGACATCAATTAAAGAACGGAGGGAGTAATTCACAAGCACAGAAACAAATGAAGCAATTAGAGATATATCAGCGGTGCACCTGACTCTACAGTATCGTCTTCTCCTTCCGGATCCTGCAAGGGAGATTCGTCCTCCGGAGGCTCCAGAGACCCTTCAATCCCTGCATCTCGCCGAACCAAATATTAATCAACTATCCGATTGTGTTGAAACCCACAAACTCCAAGAATTAGGAAAATAAATAAATCCCCTTTATTCATAACCCAGAGATGGTAAGAGAGTTGACCTGTGGAATCCGGCTTATCGCGCACTGGCTGGATGGTGTTACCCACGAGTCCTATGGTCAACTGCGAGGAGGCTACAGGCACCATGAAACCTCTAGTAAGAACACGCATGTGCGGGAACGAAGGAAGAGAAGCGAAGCTTTTGCACCGGAGAAACATGGAAGCTCACCGTTCGGGCTCTTGGCGAGTCGGCCGGCGAAGACGAAGACCGCGAGGACGACGAGGATGGCAGCTAACGGCGTGCCGACTCGGCGACGCCAGATGCCGTGCTTCACCGTGCTCCTGGCCGCCTTAGGGGACCCCATGCTCTTTCGTGGCCTCCTCGCCGTGCGACTCCAGTTCTGATTTCGTCTTCTCGACTCTCGAGCTCTTTTGCGTCTAAGCCGTATACTTGCATTGTTGCTCGGAGACCTCGGTGTGCGCAGCACGTGCTGAAGGGCTCGGCGCACGTGCGCGCTGTTGCGTTGGCAAGGCTCCCGCCGTTGGATTTGTATCATTTGTGACTTCTATCCCGTTTACTTTGAAAAACATCGTCGTGTACCAGACGGAATTTACCTGTATATCTCGTTATTTTTTATCTATTTATATCTTTGAAAAATTAATTTGTATTTTGTTCTCTTCTATCCCATTTTACTTATCATTCTACGTGTGCGTGTAAAAATTAAGAGAGTGAAAAAAGTGATATATATTAAAAATGACAAGGAGAAAAAAATAGAGATGTGAAGAGAAAGATGTATTTGAAAGTGAAGATGATAAGTAATTGAGAAAATTTTGTGAACTTTAAGATAACAAGTAATTGGAAACGGAGTGAGTAGTTATTATAGCATTTAAAATTTCAATGCCATGGAAAACATTCATATGGATCAATCTTATTGACAATGGATCTGCACGAAGTTCAAGATCCCGTTTAGAATAGAGGAATTTTTCTTTTTTTTCATTTTTTTTAAATTGAACTGATTTTTATGAAATTTTTGTAATATTTCTGTGAAATTTCTGCGTTTTAAACCTGAGCCTCAAAGGCCGATAAAAAGTGCTAGTAGGAACCAGGATTTGAAAACGGGTAAAAATCAATGGATTTTTACAAAAATCGGTGAAACCAATCGAGTTCAATTACACCGGAAGATCGGTTTTCAATAAAAACTGAAGCTATGTAGTTACAACAAAAATGGCTAACTGATCGATTTCTTCGGTTACCCAACTAGTTTTTCTGCAAACTGGAAAATCGGTACAATAGCGGTCTCTTTAACATTGTAGGAACTAGCGAGCAGTTATATAATAACCATTTATAACTTTAAAGAGCACTCTGCTACCAATTAAGCTTAGATGACACAATATGACGAGGATAAAGAGACGGAAGGTAACGGTGGCTCTACACGAATGGTCATAAAATAAAGGTGTCACGAGTAGGATGCCATCATAAGAAAGAGCAAGATGATCACTGAGGAAACTTGTACAATCTGTCTATGGACACAAGTGGCTTAATAATTGTTGATAGGAGCACCTTGATGAGGCATCTGGTTGTGAGTTGTGAACTTGGAACTGCTAGTGGCTTCTATGACATGTCATAATATTATCTACGATGATTTTACAAGCAAGAGGCACATGACCTTATAGATATATATTTTTATAATGTTTTCTTGAAGAAACTCACTTAATCTGAACATGTAAAAATATATATTTAAGAACTATGTTAAATATTATTGGGTCAACAATTGACCATTTCAAGGTAGACTCCCATGTATGATGAGACCTTTTGAGCTAATGGATATCACACTCTACTTTATGTATGTGTGTGTGTGCCTGGTCATGCTGTGTTGTACTCAATGGCGCTATGCCAGTCGTCTGAGGGTTCCGGAGCGTCTTCGTTCCGCCGGACAGTCAGTCTCTAATTTGGCAGAGCATGAAAACAATGTTTATTTTCCAAAGTTCGTCATGTTTGACATTTTGTTTTCATCAAAACATTTTGTTTGTGAATGCGCTCATCTCTACCTTATGTAAATCTTTTATTATGACTTCGAAGGAGATCGCTGGTTGCAAGAATGCCTACCCCTTTCTTCAACGGAGAAAGATGCATACGCGTGCTAATGTAGGCACATAACAGATTCAGCGTTAGTGCCACTACATCTCCAATTCCCTACGGCGCACAACTATTTGATTTACCTGTCAAATAGTTTTAGATACTAAATCTAAAGACCGATGGCACTAACGCTGATAATGAACAAATCTAATGAGTAGCGGCGTAGGTATTCAGCTTAGCATCTAAATCTAAGCTGGACAATCAGTATCAGGAAACTACGGGAGATGTTCTCTTCTTGACGACCTGTAGTTACAACGAAAACAATAAATATCAGATTATGGTTGAAATTAAAACTGGAAAACCTGAACGAGACTAGTGTTTACATCTGTGACTTCTGCATACAACGCAGATGAAAATTAGGTCAGTATCAGTCATCATCTTCATCCTCCTTATTGTACGCATGGTTTATCTTTTGTGACCGGTACATGTCAGCGACCTGGAAAATTTGGATAGAATTCGAGTGACATGAATCATGGCACCGTAAAAAGAAAAAGGAATAAGTATAGATCACCCCCTCAAGTATGAGGGTGGGTGCACTTCACCCCCCTAACCTTTAAAACTAGAAACTTAACCTCAACCCCCTGAAACTATTTAAAACCATCTGAACAACCCCCTAGGTGGTTTTCAGAGTGTTTTTACTGTTTATAGTCCCACATTTTCAGTTTAAAATTAGTCTAATTCACCTCTTCAACTATAAATGATGGTCTATTTCACCTCCTAAACTTTAAAATCAGAATTTTAACTTCCCAAAGTATTGAAAGTTGTCTAGATAACCCCCTAAGCTATTTTAGAGCAACTGCTATTTGACTTTATTATGTGCAAATTAGAACACTAATACTCATGCAAAGATGAAAATAAATGCAAAAAATAGAAATAAATGTAGAAATAGAATGCAAAGATAAAAAATGCACATTACAAAGTAAAATAGCAGTTATCTGATGCTGTTATTTTACCCTCTCCGTGTTTAGTTTATTTTAAATTACTAGGTTTTAAATTTAGTTTGTATAATTAATATTCTAATATTTAACAAACTAACATTAATAGTTGAGGGGGTGAATTAGAGTAACATTAATAGTTGAGGGGGTAAATTAGACATATTCCAAACTGACATGTGGGGCCATGAACAGTAAAACCACCTAGGGGGTTATTTGGATGGTTTTCAATAGTTTAGGGGGTTAAGTGTCCGGTTTTAAAGGTTAGGGGGTGAAGTGCACCTACTCTCGTACTTGAGGGGATATTGTAGACTTATTCCTAAAAAAAATAACATGCAGCAAAGAACTTACTTGCTCAGATGAGGTCGCTTGGTCAGGGTTTTTATCATCACGTATCCGCAACAAACGAGGGAATCGTAGTGAGATGCCCTAGTTCAGTATGACCTTCAGTCTCCTCATCATTACATATGAAAACCCAGAAAAGGTGAATATGATATAACACTACCAACCTTATTTGGATCTACTATACCATTAGCAGCACGATGTACAGGACTTATGCTCAAATCTGCAGCTTTGACCTCCCACACCTGAGAGGAAGTAAAAAACAATAGATTATAACTAGCTTAATACTTTCCACTGTGATTGTGACCACAAATCTTATTACTCAGATTTTAAAGCATACAAAATTTCCAGAGAAATTAACAAATATAATGAAGCAATGGCAACCAGAAAATTGCCTGAGCCAGGCAGCAACCTTAGGCCCCATTACGAACGCAGGAATTTCGCAGGAATGGGGAAAATTCCTCCGTTCCAAACAGGGCCTTAGGCCCTCGAAATTGAGCGCATGGGGTCCTGATTCACCAGTCAGGCAAGATCCACAAGACAAGAACCAAACAAGCCCTATGTGCACATTACCTCTGATGGTTCAAACCACACATCTGGGTTCATTGTGTCAGCAAACCTATAGTATGCCTGTAAAAATGAAATAATCAATAACTACGGGGAAGAGCAGCTGGATAAAATAACTCACAAACGGTAAGAAAACAATGTGCAACAGAAGGGAGGACTAAAACACCTTCGGTTTTTCTATCACTTTACTTCGAAGGCTAGCGGAACGTTCTTCAAGTTGTTCTTCAGAAAATCCAGTACCTAAATATACATTCAGATAGAAAACACGGATATAATTCATCTATGCGGAAGTTCAAGTTCCTCTTTTTTCCCCTAAAATAAAAGAAGAATTTACCTATATTGCATATAGTTTGATATTCCTCATTCTGGTCATCATAGCATGCCAGGAGAAATGATCCATAGACACCTGGTAAGCACAACACAAGGTAAAAGAAGCATGTGCATTAGCAGCAATTAAGAATTGAAGCAATAGAACAAAAATGTTAAATGAACTGACAAGCACAGGAATAATCAACCATGGAATTGCAAGTATATTCATTTTGATATCAGTATTTCTTATGGAAGGATATACCTGTTCGTTTTCCTCTCCCATGAAAAGCAGCAATCGGTACCAAGTCCAAAGAGTCACCAACACTGCCCAAAAGAAAAGGAATACATAATTTTCAAAATACAACACATATTTTATTTTATTTAAATCATCAAATAAATTGCTACTGACAAATAGAAGATATGGGAGTTAACAGAAAGTCGTAACATATTTCCTATTCCTAATATAAATGATATAATGAACAAATAGGGATAATATAAAGGATAAAAGTTTTGCATATCCTGCCCACTAATTTCCCAATCTGCATGTTATGCAATGAAGAAAAGAGTTGAACCAGTGTGGCTTGCAATGTCCTAACCTGTCCATATAATCCTTTTTCAGTTTTAACCAATTGTTTGATCGCTTTGCCGGCTCATATGTTGCGTCTTTATCCATTGTCTTGATAATCAACCCTTCACAACTTCAGTAACAAATAGCTTAGTAGCAGGAAAAAAAGGATATTGACAAAAGCAAAGAGAGGGGACAGAATCTCTACAACAAAATTCTTCAATCAAACCATTTATCAATGAGTTCTAATAATAAAGGAACAAGTGTTATAGATTAAAATAATGCACATGCTGCTTATAACTGCAATACTTATAATTTGAAGCTATTAAATTAGTAAAAACGCATGTAATAAGCTATCCAAAGGTAACATGATTGCTTAAGAAATTTTAGTTACCTGGAGTTGACAGCTGTGTCAAGAAACTTTTGTATCTCTTCCAGGTCATTCGATGTAATTGCAGTTGCAAACTGAAAAATACCTGGTACTTCCTCGAAGGAGTTGTAAAGATGCTGCCAAGCATTCAATGCAATTTTTACTTGTCTAAAACATTAGGTTCATAGCTTTAGAGCATAGCGCAAATTTTCTGAAGATATAAATGTTGTACGTATGATCAGTATTTTCATTTGTATTGTGACATGTGACTTTCTCAAAAATGTACCTCATGGTATCAAAAAAAAAAACAATGCATCGATGGCAGAATGAATACATTTTAAATCTACAGGATAGAAGAACAATACCTCTCTACGAACTTTGAGTTGCTCCTGAAGAAGAGGTTTCCCGTTTACGTAAAGAATGTCAAAACCAAAAGTGCATACTGACACCTTAATGTCATTTATTGTAACACCTTTGCGGGCCCTTGTGCTAAGTATCTGAAAAGGAGAAACAATCATATCAGCAGTGATAAACACATAAATGTAAATAGAACGAGGTTGTAAATACAAAGGGATTTCAAGTTACTGTACTTCATAAAACAGGTTGCTCAGATATATTTATATATGCCAGTCACGTTGAAAGTTATCTTACTGCATATCTTAAGAACAATAAAATACAAACCTGAAAAGGTAAAATTTTCTGCTTTTCACGGTCATAGGCAACGATTTCACAGTCCAAGACAAAGGACTTGACTGTAGGCTTCCGGAATCTGTATTGAGATGCCGAAGAAGATCAGTGGCACTTAAGGTGTGAGAGAAAAAACAAATTTGTGAGCCTTACACCAGTATAATTCAACATTCCTGATGTATAGGACATGAATATGACGACAACAACAAAAGGATGTCTTTTTCAGCTATGATACAATCTCATAACTAACATCACCAGGATACATATGAATTCATGATCAGCAAAAGAAAGGAAAAATTGCATTATAGGATAACTAACTCTGCCTTAAAACAAGAAAAGAACCAAGGGTGGACAAAGTACAATTGGGGTGTTCTACATTTGAACGATGTTGCAAAGATCCCAAATACTGACATTGCAAGAGATTTAATCACAGAAGCCATATCATAGGAGTATTTATTTTTAGAATAAAACTCGGAATGACTTTGAAGTAGAAAATTCAGTATTTTTCACACTATTGTGAAACCGTTCCAATCGAATTGTCCTTAAATTCATTGTTTTTTAGATCATCTAAAAGAAGATTAATCAGACGAGGATAAAAGAGAGTCCCATTCTACATGCTAATACTGACAACAATGAGATTTTTAATAAGCTGTGCCCAGCCTCATGAAAAAGTTACACCAAGACCATCGCAGATGCATGATATAGGTCTCGAAACAAGGATCCTTCTTAGGCTTATAACCTGTATTGTATTGCTTTACCGGTTTCTTTAGATGGAAACTACATAAATGAATAGGCGTATAAAGATAAGAAAAGAAGTATACCTAGAAACTGCATCAACAACATCTGGATACTTGCCAGTGTTTCTTTCAGCGTTCCGGCTATAAATCTCTACTGATCCATCTTCCATGCAATGTATCTTAATTCCAAATTATGCAGCGTTAATTAAGAAGAGCAACAGTCAGTTAAAGAAAGGATAACTAGCTATAATGCATAGTTATACCTGAGCCCGTTCACCATCATATTTGTACTCACAAGTGTATTCAAGACCCTGAAACTTATCAATGATCTCCGAAACAGATTTTGTTGCTTTTGCTAGCATAGGTCCAACAGGGACACCTATGGAAAACTTGCATGTCTCTGGAAGCTTCCATACTCCAACTTCAAGAAGTGCTGGGACAATTTTATCATAGATCGGAAGAACTGAATATATTTGTTTAATTATCTTTGCAGCCTTCAAAACAAATGATAGAAAAAAGAAAAAAGGTCAGCGCCGGGTCACTGACCAAGTGACCATTATACTTGGTATCATGCACAGTCATACAATATTAGAACCAAAAGAATTTAGTTACCCAAGAGACCAAGAAAATTGTCAATACATTAGAATTACGATAATAATCATACTAGGCATATTATTAACAAAATAGAATCTTTAGAGGAGAATGCAATCATTTCCAAGGACCATAAAATTTTCTTGAATGGGCATTTTGAAGGAACTAAGTGGCCACAGTACATGCCATACATCTGATTAGGCACTCAATTTATCTATTCCATAAAATTTTCCAAAAAAATTAACAATATACAGTAGTTGATAAATTAGAACCAAGGATGCTGAAGAAGAAACAGATACAGAACCTTGTTTAGTGGCATATGGCATGCTACCAGGGCAGCAGATTTGATTAAAAATAATAATAATAAAAGGCGCAGGTGCTTAGGAGGATTTCAACATTGATCCAATTGAATCTAATGTAAAATTACTATATTATAAAGAAATTGTGTAACAACCTCTTCGAAAGGTGATTGAACTTTTGCAGGTGAAGAATTTTTGTCAGAATATACGGCAGCTTGCCCAAGTGCCATTTGCACAGTTTTTTCTGCCAGTCCGATCCTCATCTTGGACTGCAAAAAAGTAACTTTTAAGCAAATAATGAATACATGCCAAGTAATCATGGTGAGTGAACAACACATCACTTACTTGAAGAAGACGGATAATGTATTGAGGTTCACAGTCCACAGCAGCAACAAGAAGACCTTTTATATGATTTCTTTTCTTATCTTGACTATCTTTGCCTGACTCCTGAAACGAAGAAAAGTTGTTTAATGATTTCTTGAGTGAAACTTCCTAATTATACGAGTTCTGGATAAATATTATCCATTCTCTAAGCCTATCAATATTATCCATTTTCTAATATAAACGATTTGGATAAAAGAAATTCAATTTCACGCTGGGGATTTCTAATCAGAGTAAAGGTCTCCTTTGAAACACTCAGCAAGAGAAATGAGCAAATGATGTATAACCTTTGCAATTGTCCGAAAGGTGCTAAGCACCCGATCTATTGTTAGTGGTTTTGGCTTGTACATCATCTTCTGTGATGATCTGCTTGCTTTCGCTACAAGCCCCAAATCACCCAATTCCTACAAGGAGCAGCAGTAATAACAAATAAATTTACGCCACTGACTCCATAGCAGTTGCTATAAATTTCCCCAATTTAAAAACCTTGAGGTTCTTCTTGACATGCTCCTCTTTCCGTCCGTATGCCTCCGCAAGAGCACGGATGATGGAAGCATCCCCGATCCCAAGCTCAATACCTTCATGCGGAGGTGCAATGCGGTTGGCAGCAAGGTATACTGTCGCAAGGAGATCATTCGGAGTTGTGGCAATCACCGTGCGGAACACATTTGACAGGATCTCTGTAATGACAATCCGGCCACTCTCATTGGAGATGAGGTCAAGCGCCCGTGCCAGGAACAGGAATGGAACAGGCTCACCAGGGCTCCAATAGGCAGCAGCCATCGGATCAAACTCGCTGCCTTTCTTCTTCAGCTCAAGGGTAGTATTCTTCTCCTCAGGCTTCGCAGCGTCTGCTGCTTTGGCCTTCTTCGTCAAAGAGGGTTGTTCCTTATCCTCAGGTTGAAAAGCTTGGCGTTTAGCCTTGGTTGGCGATGGAGACCGCTTCTTCTTCCCATCAGTCTGAGACACAACGCCATTTTCTGAAGGCTTAGTGTCGGATTTGGCCGCTAGGGTTTTAGATTTCTTTGGCGACGAGGACTTCTTCGCACCTAATTCCGTGGCAACGGCAGATTCCACCGGCGATGGGGAACTCTTCGTCTCAGTAGTTACCCCGTCAGCCGCCGATTTGGAGGACTTCGAAGGGGACGACGCCCGCTTGGACCTCGCCGGCGAAGGCGACTTCTCCACGTCCGCCGCCGGTTCGGTCCCCTCGCCGTCAGCCTGCGCGGCTGAAGGCTCTGTCCGGGCCTTCTTCGGGGACGGCGCCGCCTTCTTCGCCTTATTGGCGGCGGCCCGGGCATTCCCCATCAGCACATCCGCAACGGTGCGCTTCCCGCCATTGCCTCCGGAAGCCGACATCCCGCCTTTCGCCGCCGCTGGTTCGGGTACCTCGCCGGCCCGCTTTGCCCGCGCCGCGGCCGTCGGCCTCTTCGCTCCGGATTCAGCCGCCCCGCGGCGGCGGGGCGGGGCGGGGGAAGCCGCGGAAGAGGAGGAGGAGAGGCTGGGGCGGAGGAGGAGCAGGGGAGGCGCGGCGAGAGCTAGGGTTTTAGGCGCGGGAAGCGGGTGGCGTCGGAGCAGGAGCGACGTGGCAGTAGGGGTGGACCGGAGGAGGAACATGAAAGCCGGGCCGGGTCGGAGGGCGGGAGGACGAAGGGCTCGCGCGGGAGGCCATTTGGTCGGAGACTTTTGGCCTGGGAATTTTGGGTGTGTTTGGTTCTTAACCAACGAATATCATTTCAAATTTCGAACAATTGCAAAATAAATTCTGTTTTGAAGCTTAATTTTTAAATTGATTCACTTTTCTAAAGTTTGTAAAATTCGTCCATTTTTTTTAAGAACGAATACAGCGGTTAGAAAAAGATTTTGGAAAAAAATTGAAAAAGGTAAAGGAATGAACAATACTACTTTTTTCTATGCCTTTTTTTTATGTCGAAGCGGATCTCAGGTCAACGCACTGCGCGCACGTCTGTGTGCAAAACAGCGGTATCGTCTAGATACGATCCCAAACGACACTTGAAAGATCAAGCCCGAGAGGGACTTCGTCGGAGCTCGATTTTACTTAGAGTTGATCCGAACTTAGCAGGCCAACCGAATCGTCTTCACACGTCACCGAGACAAGAGAAAAAGCGCACAAGTGATCAAGTAAAGGGATTACAGTTTGGAGAGATACAAAGTAAAAGTAAATAGATTTTTGACAATTGGTGGTGCTTACTCAATCAGTTTGAGGCCTCTTTTCATAGAGGTGGGTAGTCTTACCCGGTGAAGTTGTGATCTTATTAATTAGAAAAGTAATCAACTCGATTAGTTACTGAAAACTATCGAACCGATTCTATCGGAGTGTTCGGCACTGTGCCGAATACTCTGGTCACTAGACACTTCGGTATTGTATCGGACAGTCTGATGTGTGTAAACCTCTAGAACCCGAGAGGGTCTGCCGGATAGTCCGATGTTGTGCCAGACGGTCCGGTGCATAGAACACCTGAACCCGAGAGGGCTCACCGGATACTTCGGCACTGTGCCGGATACTCTGATGGGTGAAACGCATAAACCGAATAGGGCTCACCGGACACTCTGACATTATGCGATGGGTTGCAAATTTTGAGTGTCAACATATGTCCTCCTATTTTTTGACAAAGCCAGCGTGCCAAAAAATACTCTAGTGACAAAATTTGCCTGATGGTAATGAAACTCATCGACATCTTTGCTCTAAGGACAATAGTATTATATCGGCCGTGTTTGTTCTACGGGCGATAGTTAATATTCTATCGACCATAAACTTTTAGTATTGCTCAACTAAGAGTTACACTTACTTGTTTAGTTCTTCACTCTCTTTTGATGTACGAAGAAGCGCGTGGAGATACTATTTTGTAAGGTGGATCACTCACTTGGCTCTGCTCTTGATTTTTGTTCTCTTGATTGCGCAACCTTTGTAATCTTCTCTTTTGAGTTTGAGTCAGGCCAGAGGGATACCATCTCGGCTGAAAATACTTGTCAAAAGAGCAACTATTGTCTTTAGAATTCTTAGGGTCTATAACGTGTTTCAGATTAGCCCGATCATTTTTAACAATCGGCATTTTTGGTGGTTTTTTAATAACCACATCTATGCCTCTAATTCTAACCACGTTGTTGACTAGATCCAAATGATGTGGATTCAATCGGTCGTGATCTAGAGGTGGATTTGCATCGCTTTTTGTTAACCAATTCTTCAAAATGGTCTTTTTGTTCGCATATTTTGACAAAAGATATCCAAAGGTGAGTTTGAAATTTACCTTTCTGTTTTTCTTCTTTGGCTCATTTATTTTTCACCTCTTTACTTCAGTATTCTTCGGCTTAAGCATCTTTGGCTGGGCAGTAGGATTTGAGTCTTCTTGGCTTGCCCCCTGAGTCTAGAGGCTTTGATAGTAATTTTCAAAGACTCCTTACCATCTGAAGATTTTTGTAACACCATTTTCCTTGAAGGATTTGTGTTTCTTGTCTTTTTTCACCAATGATCACATGTTTGCCTTTGGTTTTATCGGCTTGCTCAGGCCGAATCAACACTTTCGCATTTTATAGATCAAGAGTGTTAATGGAAAAAAGGTGTCTATCTATTTGCATCCCCATAAAAGCCAATCATCCATCATTGATGGCCGATTGAATTTACCTTCAAAATACATTGCAATCGTTAGTAGTATGAGAAAAAGAGTGATGCCACTTACAATAAGTACACCGCTTTAACTCGTCAAGTGGCGGGATAATATGTGACATCTTGATGTAGCCTTCTTTATGTAACTGATCAAATATTTTATCACACTTAGCTACATCGAAAGTAAACTTCATCTCCTTTTGCCGATTTTTATGAATTGGCTTCAAAGAATCACAATTACATTCAAGTATATGCATAAATATCTTTACTATCATCATCCGAATCAAAATTACATTCAAGTATATGCACGCTGGACGATGTGACTTATGTTGTTCTTTTACCTCTTTACCTCGGCTTTCATAAGCCAAAGCTCTTTGTTGCAATTGATTAATAGTAGAACACTCGTAGCTCTCTAATTTTTCTCTAATATGACTACGCAGGCCATTAAAAGCTAATTCTGTCAAATCCTTTTCGAAATTGTCAAACTAAAGCAATGGTTTCTAGCACTTCTAAATATTTTAATGTAATCATTCACAGATTCATCATGCCCTTGTTTAACCGATGTCAAGTGAGATAATCTCAATTCATTATCACCACAATAAAAATGGTCATAAATTTCTGCTCTAATTGAGACCACACATGTATGGAGTTAGGCGCAAGAGCAATAAACTATGTAAATGCAGTTCCGAACAATGAGAGAGGAAACATTCTAATTTTCAGAATATCGTTAGAACTAGCCTCACCTAATTGTGCAAGAAATTGACCTACATGGTCCCATGTGGTCTTGCCATCATCCTCATTAATTTCACAAAATCAAAAACTTTAAATCCATTAGGATATGTGATTGAATCAAAGTGATCAGGGTAAGTCTTTTGGTAGGATCGTGTACCCATTCTAGGTTCCATTCCATAATGCTCTCTCAACATAATAGCCAATTGATCACGCAATTGATCCATTGTCATGTATCCGGTCGTAGACCGAATAGGTGTTGCAATTGGCTTTAGTGACGTGGTGTGAATAGTATGAGGGGCACTATAAGAATTCGGGATCGGCCCATGAGGGATTCCTGATCCTTGATGCGATGGTACGCTATATGTTACATTGTGAGAGTTGGGCATTTGTGTGCTTTGGCCAAGTGGAGCCAAAGTAGATATAGCATGTGTTATTTGAGACAACGATGACGTTGATGGCTCATATTTAGTACTATTTTACATAATGTAAGGATTAACATTATTAGCCGAAGCGCTAGGGTTCCGGCCATCATGAGGATTGGTAAAACCACTTGATGCATGCGGTGGTGGATGCACATCTTTAACATTACTAGTACTAGGATCGACATGTGAGAGTTATTTCTTTCTTGATTCATCATTAACTTTTAAAAGAATAGATCGAACGTGACTTTTCAATTGACCCTCAATTAGTTGTTGTGCCCTATTAGCTATAGATGCACTAACAGCCTAATCTACCATATTAGCAAAATCACCATGAGAGAGAGGAAGTGTAGCCATAGGATCTCTCACCTCAGGTTTTTCGTAGACGAGAAGTTTAAGTTCTTCAATCTTGATGATGCCCGTCCTTGTCTTCCGAAAGCATGGGGCGTAAAGTCGTTGTTGTTCTTCTATGTGTGCTTCAAAGGCTTTGCGATTCTCCTCTTCAAGATCTTCAAAAGTCGTGGCGATATTTCTCCTTATCGATCTCAGTGTTGGAGCCCATGGTTAGAGAAGATGAATTCGGTCTTTAGATCAAACCGAAATTTCTTCCTCAGTGGAATCACCAAAAAGTGTGTTGACATCGAAACGGATCTCAGGTCAACGCACCGCGCGCACATCTGTGTGAGAAACGGTGGGATCGTCTAGGTACGATCCCAAATGGCACCTGAAAGATCAAGCTCGGGAGAGACCCCGTCGGAGCTCGATCTTCCAAGGGTTGATTCGGATTCGACAGGCCAGCCGGATCGCCTTCACACATTGTCAGGACAGAAAAGAACAGCACAAGGGGTCGAGTAAGGAGATTAGGATTTGAAGAGATACGAAGTAAAAGTAGATAGTTTTTTGACGATTGGGGGTGCCTACTCAATCGGCTTGAGGCCTCCTTTTATAGAGATGGGGTGGTCTTACCCCGTAGAGTCATATCTTATTAATTAGAAAAGTAATCAATCTGATTAGTTAAAAAAACTGATGAACTGACTCCATCGGTGTTCGACACTGTACCGAACACTCCAGTATTGTATCGGACAATCCAATGTGTGTAAACCTTCGAGACTCGAGAGAGTCTGTCGGATAGTCCGGCGTTGTGTCGAACGGTCTGGTGCACAAAACACCTGAACCCGAGAGGGCTCACCGAATACCCTGGCACTATGTCGGATACTCCGGTGGACGAAACGTCTAAACCCGAGAGGGCTCATCGGACACTTCGGCATTGTGCCGGATACTCTGGTGGGTTTCAAATTTTAAGTGTCAACACCTCCATTCTACCCAAGCCTGGACCGAAACATCATGCCACACTCGTTTCTCTCTCTCTCGTTCATCTCTCCCGGAACCCTAGCCCTAGGGGCTGCAAGCGATGCGCGTAGTTGGGAGCCAGCGGCGCGGGGCACGGGGTGGGGCGCGCGACAGGGAGGAGCCAGGATGCAGGACAGGGAGGTGCGGCGCGACCATGTGGAGGAG
>BCLG01000564.1:97114-141702 GCA_001602295.1 Zoysia matrella
GCCCGATCAGTGTGCATGTACGCTCCTCGTTGGGCCCGGGCGAAAGCCGTTACCGGTGTTCCAGTTATCTTGGGAGTTAACCGGCCCGGCCCATTTTTGTGTTTGGGCCGACTGCTCCGCGGACATTTTTGTGAAGCAAGAAGTACTGTCCCATACAAGGTTTCATTTGAACCGCTAAAACCGTGAAAATCAGTTAAAACCGTTTCAAATTAAAAAATCAAAATTTGAAAAAAATGCTACAATAAATCGGCTGGTTTTTTCGATTCATCGAGCGTTTTCACCGGTTTATCGATCGATTTTTTTTATTTTATCGGTTTTAAGTTTTAAAGTTTAAAATCCACCGGTTTCACCAGTTTATCTCTTGGTTTTATGGGTTTATTGACTGATTTTATTGGTTTTCGGTGTTTCAAAATTTTTCAAATTTTCAAATTTTTAAAACAAAAACCGGTTGTTCGATAAAAACAAACCGGACCTATTTCACCGAAAACCACGAAACCAACCGGTTTTGAATGGTTTTGAAAACCTTGGTCACATATATTCGTTTTTCTCCCTCAAATTTAAAATTTCAAAACTTTTTTTTCTCTCCTTGAGGGGTTTAGATATTAATTTTGACTGACGTGGCGTCGTGTAAATAAGCTAACGTGGCTTCGCTTGCTAACATAGTGCTAGGGATTGTCTCCCTCATTGATCATAGTATTTTGATTTTGAATCATTACACAAGTGTAGGGCTCCTTTAGTAGAGCTTTCAGCTGTTTGATTATTTGAATTCACTTTTGATTCTCGTGTGAAGTAATTCTGTTGCTGAAAGTAATTCTCTAGAATAACTATCAGAATAAAGAATCATTTTTAGCTCTCAGCCTCTTGATTTTCAAAGAAACACTTCATAAAATCAGATAAAAATCACTTCTCTAAAAATAATATTTGATAAAGCTTCTTTAATTTTATCTAATATTTTATCTGAGAATTAGAGCTGAAAACTCTGTCAAAATCGAGTAGGTTAGCAGTTCAAAGGGTGCGGACAGCAGCAAATACCGCTATGAGAAGTGCGCTGGGCGCTGGGCGCACGCCCTTCTGAGCTAGTACACGTGTTCAGTTGCACAACGCTGACCAAACCGTTCCACCAGGAAACTTCCCTTGAGCGCGGTGCATGTCCTTGAGAAATTTGGTCACTCCAAACGCGTGGCGAAATTGGACACAATTTAGTCAGTCCCTGCGATGCTCGCGTCGGTGGATTGCAGCCGCCGACGGTGAGCGCGTCAGCACCCCGTGTTCGTGCTACTCTGGTTTCATTAGCGCCGGCCGGGGGCGTGTGGTGCTATCCGACCTCGTCCACGCGGTCTTGTTGTACGTCGTCCTCGGCTCCTCGCCAACAGAGCGCATGGCGACCGGGACCGCTCGCTCGTGGGCGCGGACTCGGTTCTCCTGTGTCCCTCTGGCCCGTGTACGGCACCGTTCGCCTGGGCTTGCCAAGAGCGTCAAGTGTCCCTTGTTCCTCCTGTTTCCTCTGTGCCCGCCACGGACGGAACCACATGCAGTCAGCCCGGGGCGTGCACCGCGCGCACGCTGTCCTCGCCCGCCGAGCGTACGACGGCCGGGACCGCTCGCGCCGGTTCATTTCACCGTGCGCGCCTCCCCCCTCGTCCTACTCCGCGAGGACAACGTTTGTACTCTGACGCAGAAACAAAACTCCGTCACTCGCACTCTGGCATCTACCACCAGCAGCTGGCGACGCATGATTATTTACTAGTGTTTCATTTCGATTCATTTGACACATGGACGAACAGTGCACAAGCATGAAAAAAAAGTTTGACGGTACACTATCCGAATATCAATTATTTTTGAGAATAAGTTGCTGCCCAATGCTCCTTTCACAAAAAAAAAAAATGCTGCAAGTGTCGGCAAATATTCGCAGGAAATGGACCTGCTGCCACATGTCAACCAAAAAGCGGCAAAGCGCATGTATAATATCTATATCATAATCTCATTATTCCACAACCAACAATCTCATTATTCCACAAGCAACGATATCGAAATGATGGACAGCTAACACAGGTCTCTTTACCGAGAGCGTGGTCACCTTTCCGACGAGGTTCTGCGTAAGCTCCACGTATGTCAGGTCAACACCTGGCGCAAGAAATGGAAGGACGAAGCAAGCGAGATTATGGCATCCTTAATTAAATCCAGGTTAGCGGAAAGTGGGTGGTTTTACACACCAGATTAGTTTCATTCCGCGTCGTTCGCAAGTCCTAGCCCATACGGCCATACCTGGGCCACCATGTGTCTGTCTTGGACAATGAATCAGGCAGAGGGAACGTCCAAGTGCTTTCGAAGATTCAGCCTTCAGAGTGATAGTGGGACATGCCTGTAGCCCTGTACAAGTGAAAAGCACACATCCCATGTGAAACTGCAACAAAATGAAGATCTTATTAAGCCGAAAGGTCCAAGCTCAGCAGTAATAAACTAATGCAAATAATTTGAAGCTTTAAGCAGAAGAATCTTAAGAGCTGATGGACGAGGTGAGCATGGAGTTTCAAACCAGCCAAACTGTCAACTACTCATATCATGTACGAACAATAAGGTAAAAACTACATCATCATTCAACAGAAAGTGCCATCGATCTTACCATACAAACTTGACATGTGCACATTTTTCTGGTTTGTTCGAGATTCCTAACAGCATGCTTTAGAAAACATGACTCAAGTATGATGAAAAGGAGACACTAAATCGAACCATAGGCATACCGGTACGCTGGTTAGAACCACCCACGTGTTTATTTTACGTCCTCTCCATTCTCCACGGACTCGTTTCCTCAAACGGAAAAGGAAGTCAGTTAGAAGCTATGTGTCACAAACATTTAGGTTTCATAAATAAAGTACGTGAACCAAAGCCTACATGTTCTGCTATCAGCATCTCATAAAGGTAACTAACTATAAGCTCAACTGCCTCATGAACAGCTTATGGTAGACAATAGAGAGTGCAGTATGAAAGCAAAGCATCGGTACCTTCTCATTAGCTTAGAGTTGAAAGCTCCAAGTGTTCTGCTCGTGCCCATTCCTTTAGTCAAGAAAGCATGCCTTACTTTTTTATCCTGATGAGGCAATGATGACTATGCAGCATAAAGTGCTGATTCAGTTACACCGCATTGTTCCTTGGAATAAAGCAGCCTTCTTCTAGGCAGCTTCATCTTATAAAAGCCCACATATGGTTCAGACTTAGAGCAAGCACAAACTTCTCCTAGGCACAGAGACCTGCTCCCAGACTCCCATTCACGAGCAGAATAGAAGATAGATCTTCTCTGAACAATGGAGAGTTCTGCCCAGAAGCATGTTGTTGGAATTCCTTTGACTTCGTTTGCATATGCTGATGAGAAAACGCAAGGACAACATTCCAGTTCTGCCTTGATTTTGAAGAAGAGTAAAAATCTCACACCCTTCTTTCTCATTTCTCCATTTCAAATAGCTATACTTTGTATGCTGATACTGACTTAGTATCCTCTCAATTGTACAGACAAGAAGAGTTCGTTCATTCATAGGGTGAGCAAACTGAGCCACAAAACAGAAAGCTACATTCAAGGGTTCAAAGAACACTGTAAGGACTGAACCATTGTCCTAAGTGCCAGTGTTATGTTGATCCAATATAAATTCTCATCATCAACGAATATTTTCTTTTTCTGCAGTGACTCTGGGACCAAAACTTTCAGAAACTATCAGAGGAAAATTAAGTTTTGGTGCAAAGGTTCTCCAAGCTGGCAGCATTGATAGAGTCTTCAGGGAATACTTTGCAGTCGAGAAAGACGAGAAACTAGTGAAGGCTTTTCAGTGTTATCTTTCAACCACAGCTGGCCCAATAGCCGGAATGCTTTTCATCTCAACAGAGAAGATTGCCTTCCATAGCGATAGGCCATTGAACTTAGCATCTCCCAGAGGAATAAACACAAGGGTACCCTACAAGGTAACTGAAACAAACTCTCCATCGAGTATCTGAACTTATCAGATAGAGAATATGGTCTGAAGATATTTGGACATATACCTGAGGCTGAAGCTAACGAATTTGATATTTCTGCAGGTGCTGATCCCCGCAAAGAGGATTAAAACTGCTTCAGTGCAAGAAAATTTATACAATCCTGATGAAAAGTATATCGATGTAGTAACTGTTGATGGCTTTGATTTTTGGTTTATGGGTTTTGTCAGCTACGAGAAATCATTCAGATATCTTCAGAATGTAATTTCTGAGTTGAGATGACACATGTAGTTCTGTGATCTGAAACATACCGCATAACATGATGATATGGTATATGTACATTGAACAGATAGAATTGAACAATTATAATGAAACAAAAGCAAAGATTCAATGATCTTGAATGTGATATGCTCATATACCTTTTTCTGTCCTTACTCAAGAGGTGTACTCTAGTATGTTCAACTTAATGCTTTACCTGAAGTTTGTCATAAAAGGAAAATATATGTTGCAGCTTTTCAGAATCCAGAGAACAACAGGTCCATGTGAAGCTACCTGTGCAATATCTCAATGTAACCTTCCCAATTGTTTTCAGTCACATAATCAGTCTGTGTAATGTATTGCTGCAACATGGTTGCATAGTAAATACGTTTCAAACTAGTGCACATCAGGAACTAAAGAACTAATATCGCTTGGTGCTGATAGGTTCTCCAGCAAGTTCCTAATACTGTACTGACTGCATGAAAACTAACAAACGAATCGCTAACTGGCTTCTAGTTTGGTGGCATATGGTCAATTTGATCTAAAAGCAACAAATAATGTGGTAAAAATAGGTAAACACGTAATGATCAAATTCCAGTTAGAAAATGGTCAATCTACTTGACACATGAGATAGGTCTTGTATGACTCGCAAGATTTCAATAGTTCCCTTTCTATTTAACAAAGTTAAATAGAATTTTTGACATGACGAAAGTCCAAGAATAATATACCATTTGAGAAGACCAACTTATCCGCTAAAGTCATAAAGCTTGCAGTGTTACTCATTTTTTATCCTGATGACTCTGCTGCAGAAATGCTGTTAATCCTTAACCCTCCTCTTATTTTAAAGGGAGGGAGAATGAATCATTTCTCATGAGGAGAGTAAGCTCATAAATCTCTTACTCCCTCCGTCCCTTTTTACTTGTCATTCTAGATGTGGACACGGGGATTAAGGATTGATGGAAAAGGTGGGATGTGTTAAAAACGAGGAGGAAAGAGAGAGATAGAGATGTATTGGGAATACAGAAAAATGTATTGGGAAGCAAGAATGACAAGTCAAAAGAGAAAACTTGTGAACTCTAGGATGACAACTAATTGGGGACGGAGGGAGTACCTATTTATCTACTACCTGCAGATGATGAGGGGCATCAGACAGGACCTATCCAACATGGATACAGATACGTGTATCGGTATCCAGTGGATACGAATATGGTAATACGACAATTTGTCAAACAACCTGATATGTGGATACATTTTAATATTTTTCAAAAAAAAAGTAATACGTGGATATTTCAACGATGCATCAATACCCATTAAATCTCCAACTAATTTACACAACCATTCGTTATGCAGGAACCAAACCAGTGAGACATGAAGGAAACTCAAAACTAACCTCGCCAGATCCGAACCCAAAATGGCTGCAGATGTATCCGAATCCAACATGTATCCGAGCCCCCCAGGGATGTATCCGAGTTTTGTAGGCCAGGACAGCAGTGGGGCACAGTAATAAGCTCTGGCCCTGCAGGATTAAACTTTTTTGCTGAAGAGTTTCTCAAAATTTTCAATATCTGCTCCAGCTGTGGGTGAGGCCAATACTCGGATCAAAACATATAAGTTTTCTTGTTAGCATCTACCCAGCTAAGGCCAGGCGGCATCTTAATTCTGGTATCCCTCATCAACTTCCTGACTGCTTTCACATCATTCCATTGGCCCAAGGATGAGTATATCCCAGATAGGGACACATGAATGCCTGTGTTACCTGGCTCAAGCTTCAAAAGATTTTGCGCAGCGATCTGTCCCAGCTCCTTGTTTCCTTGAATCCGGCAAGCTCCAAGCAAGGAGCACCAACCATGAGCATTGGGTTTGACAGGCATTTCGCTTATGAATTTCTCTGCTTCATCAAGTCTCCCAGCCCGGCTATACATATCAATGATACAGGAATAGTGCTCCTCTTTAGGCTCAATGCCATGTGCTTCCTTCATGGAGTAAAAGTATTTTAGTCCTTCATCCACTAATCCAGCATGACTGCATGCTGCCAGCAAGCTGACAAATGTAATGTTATTTGGTCTGATACCACTTGAAGTCATCCTATTAAAAACATCGATTGCCTCCCTACCATGACCATGCTGAGCATATACATTGATCATGGCATTCCAGGCAATCTCAGTGTAGTACTCAATCTCACCAAATAACTGAAGGGACAAGCTTATGAGACCACATTTTCCGTACATATCCACAAGGGTGGAACCAACAAACGAGTCACTGATTAAACTTGTCTTGATCACCTGGGCATGCAACTGCACTCCTTGTTCAAGCAGAGCTTGCATGGCACAACCCTTGATCATGCTCGAGAAAGTGAACTCATTGGACTCAACACCACGCCGCTGCAGTTCAATATACACTCCAAGTGCCTCCTCAACACGATCAGTCTCAATGTAGCCATCGATCAGTGAAGTGCCGGATACAACATTCCAACCCCCAGGGTCAATCTTCACCACATGTGAGGCATTATCCACATCTCCCGACTTAGCATACATGTCTGAAAGCGCGTTCCGCACAATGGTGCCCAGATTGCACCCGGACTTCATAACGCAACAGTGGATGCTACGGCCAAGCAGACCGTCCTTGAGACCTCCTGATGCACTCAACGTGCTGCAGAACACATGCGGGTCAGCTCCAACCAGCCCCTCGCGCTTCATATCTCGGAAAGCGAGAACAGCGGCCTCTAGGCTCCCATTCTTCGCGTACCCGTTGATCATGGCAGTCCAGGCGACAGCGTCCTTGTGCAGCATTTGGTCAAACACCCTGCACGCTTCGTCCAGGAGGCCGCACTTGGAGTACATGTCCGCGAGGTTGCTGGCGACGAAGAGATCGGCGTCAAGCCCGAGGCCGACCGCGACGCGGTGCAGCTGCGCGCCGGTAAGCGGGTCCGCCAGGGCCGCGGCGGCGTTCGCGGCGCTGGAGAGTGCGAACTCCGTGGGCGCGACGCTCGAGCTGCGCATGGCTGCGAAGGCGCCGAGCGCCGCGCAGTGCGCGGAGTTCCGTGCGAGGCCCGACACGAGCGCGGTCCAGGAGACGAGGTTGGGGCGCGGCACTGCGCGGAAGGCGAGCGCCGCGGAGCCGGCGTCGGCGCACCGGGCATACATGGTGATGAGGTGGTTAGCGAGGAAGGTGGACGCGGCGGCCGCGCCGGTGAGCACGAGGTGCGCGTGGAGAGCGCGTCCCCGGTGGAGGTCCCCGACGCGGCCGCACGACTGGACGTGCTTCGCAAGGCGGAGGACCGCAGCGTCAGGTGGAAGCGCGCGCTCGCCACGAAGCTTTCCCATGCGTGGTGGGCCAGCGGAGCTTCCCGTAGAGTCATGACAGATTTACACGAATCTACAATAATATGGAGTAAATTTTAAAAAAATCTTATAAGAATAGGAAGAATAGAAATAAGTTCAATTTTACGTTGAAAAATGTAGGACAAAAAAAATTTACATTTCAATAGGAGCCTAAGTCATTTCAACTTACCTCAACTATTACGAAGTCCGATTTTCTTGAACCGGCAAAACCGTTGTTTTTTCGCGACAATAATCTTACGGGACAACGGTGTTTCAACTATAAATTTAAGAGAATTTGTCTACATTGTCCGTAGGTTACTATGTCTGCATCTCCTCAAAATGATTTAGAATACAAAGCACCGTCGTTTCGAGTATTTATCTCCAACACATCGAAACAAATATTCTGAGAATATTCTACGTGAAAATGTCCAAAGTACCCCTCAAAGCCAAGCAAGAAAGCTAGTTGTGCAGCTACCTCGCGTCGGGCTCGATGCGACGGACGTCGGCGATGAGAAGGTTGGCGAGCGACGCCTGGAGCGTGGCAGTCGGCGCGGCCAGGTTTCTCTCCGCACAGAGAAACAGCAGCACGTCGGCCATGCACACCCTGCCGGCCACCTCGCTGCCATCCCAGACCGCAAGAGCTATGTCTGGCCCACGGTGTCGGCGACCGTGGAGCACAGCGGCAGCCACCTCATTGTCGGCTTGTCGATGTAGAGGTCCGCCATTTTCTCAGCCCCGTAGATCCCTAAACCGCTCCTCTACCACGTGCTCCCGGTGCGCCTGCCGTCCGAGGCCTGGCCCGTCGCGGCCCACCCCACGCTCTCCGGCGAGGAGGTTGAGCTTGCCCTTGGGGAGGGAGCCTTGCCTCCAGAAACCCGCGCCGCCCGAGGTGGACACGAGGACGCATCGCCTCAAGGAGCCCGCGCCCTCGGTGCTGCCCGGCGCGCCACCCGTGCTCCTGATCTCATATGCCAAGGTGCCCGACCCATCCATCGCGCTGGCTCCGGCTCCGAGGCCTGAGTTGCGCGAGCAGGGACCGGTTCGAGTTGCGCACGGACACCAGTTGTTGGAAGGTGAACGCCATGGTGCCGTTGGTCGCGGCGAAGGCGGGGAGCGGCCACGAGGCACACCTGATCACTTCGGTAACCTGAGGGGCACTTTAGACATTTTCACGCGAAATATTCTTAGAATATTTGTTTCAGTGTCCTAGAGACAAATACTCGAAACCACTAAATCACTTTGAGTAGTGCCACGCAGAAACCTACGGACAGTGTTTTATAGATAAATTTCTCATAAATTTAAAGTCTAATTGTGATGCAGCTGTTGATTTTTATATTTTGTGATTCAGTCATCTTTTTGTGAAAGTCTCAATTGTATCACAGGTACATTAAGTAACTTAGTGGTGTTAATTTTTTGTGTGAAAAAATAAAATTAACCTTTGTGATTGTAACATGATTTTATTAATTTTATTCTATTTATACCCTAAACTCTAAAACCAAAATTTGAAATCTGAATTTAAAATTTTCAAAATTTTAAAACATATATTTAAATTGCAAATTTTGAAATCTGAATTTTCAAAATTTAAAAATTTGAAACCTGAATTTTCAAAATTTTAAAAATTTGAAACCTGAATTTTAAAGTTTCAAAATTTTAATTTTTCAAAATTTTGAATCATTAATTCGAAAACTCCAATTTTTTAAAATTCTAAAAGCTGGATTTAAAGTTTTCAAATTTTCAGATGTCAAACTTATATGAAAATTTAAAATTTTGTCAAATGACGCTTTGCATTGCGTTGGTGACTGTTGGTCTATCGTCCAAAAACCAAAGCTGGCTTGATGGGCCAAGCAGTTGCTGCCGATTAGTGATGGAGGCCGGTGTTTGTGTTCTGGACCCGCAGAAGTTTCCGAACCAAAGAACAAAGTTAAAATTTTCGGTCCATTAAGGTCTCTTTTGCAACACTAAAATTTTACAAAAATCTTATAAATTTTTTACAAAAATCATTTTAATTTTATAAAAAAACGCAGAAAACAGAAAAATTCCGAAATTCCAAAGGAGGCCTAAGCTTATTGGTTTATTATACCGTGGCTACTCAGTCACAGTACCTCCTAGGGCTCCTTTTGAATGCAGGAACTTTATAAAATTATACATAAACTTCTCATAAATCTATTTTATTTCAAAGGAAAAGTGTAGGATTCGGAAAACTTTCTGGTGCTTAATAACTTTTTTTTCTATCAAACTGAGCGTAAGAAATGAAGCCTATCACATCAAGCCTCGGCACATTCTGAAACGGATCCGTCGTACACAAATCAAGCTGCCTAGCTTCCCAGCTTGGCCAAACAACATTGCCAATCTGCCATCACGATCGTCCCTCAAAAAAATTATAATACCTTTCATTTTCAATCACAATTCACAAGTAGTCTGAAGATTTTCAGGAAAGGAGGCAGCCATGACCCATGGCAGGCTAAACAAGTCTTGCAAGCCATGTTGCTGCTGACTAATTAATCGGTTTCTGGTTCAATCACATCTTCCCATCTGGAAGCTGCCGTTGCCAGGTCACCGACTAGCCCTCAAAGTTCATTGCTCAAAAAGGGCCTGACTGAATATCATCTGGATAATAATTTGAGATGTCAATTGCAAACGCGCGAAATATGCGCGCCGGCTTCATCGTACATATGTATTCTGTTTATATATTTTCATGTTTGTTGAAGAGTAGGGAGTACTACATCTGAAGCTGTCGGTGTCAAACGGAGGGATTTGTTTTTCACAAATTTAAAAGAAAAGAAGCTTAGCTTCCCAGCTTGTCCAAACGGCAAGGGTATTATTTTTTTCGTAAATTATTATGCATCTCGTTTTCAGCTGGCAGATTTAAGGTGCCCAGCTAGGAAGGGAGGCAGCCGTGCCCCATAGCCGATAAAAAAGCATTTCTGGTCATATCGCTGTTGATTGATTGCCTATTCCAATCACAACATGAGCAATTTGCACGACCAGGTCAGCCACTAATCCCCTAGCATATTGCTTGTTGAAGATTTCGGGCATCCAGCGAAAGATTTGACACAATAAGAACATGTGAAATTTTGCAGAACAAAACTTTAGAACTAAATATATGTACAGGAAGATAAAGAATCATGCTAAGTTGCAAGGCACGAAAACCATTCCAAAAAGTAATTAACAAACGACAAAATAAAGAAAATATGTATATATTGTTAACTAGTTGCTAGTATTACGAGATAAACTTGTTCAAATCCATGAAGCTAGAGAACTTTCTAGCTGACCTGCATCCAATCTTCATGAAAAGGAATATGTATAATTGGAGAGTTAAGCTGCCGAAACGTAGCAGAATCATCTAAGAGATCAAAGTCAAGGACCAAGAACAAGACACACGGCAGGCAGTGACCAAGCAATTGCTGGTTTTAAAAAAATCCAGTAGCGTGCCTACTGCCAACAAATCTATGTCTATCTGATCAGCCAACCAACTCCCTGATATGCTCTCCATCCATCTATGTATGTTGTATTTGAAGCTTCACCGGTGCTTCTTCAAATGTCAAAGATAAATAGATGGAAGGAGTACTTAGTTTACGGAAAACAACCTGCATCTCCATGACATCCATTCCACTCACGAATTTCTAGATTAATTTCTACCGTCCATATATTTGCAGCCTGCAGTAAGGTTTCAGCAGAATCTCTGAAATTTTACATCTTGTTCTTACAGTGTTAATTTTAGCCTCAAACCAAAACACCATCTATGCAAGGATGAGCGGCACATTATGGCGACATGCTGCAAGTCAAAAGAACCGAAGTCAAAAGAACCGGATCGTCCGATGGATATGCAGTGTGTGCATGACGCAATTCTGGTGACGGGTTGGGTGACTTCACAATGCATTTCGTGGCCTCTTCTCGGTGTGCTGTTTGAGCAGGCTTTTTTGAACACCGTATTTTCCATTCCAACAAGACTAATCTAACTGTCCACTGGTACAATGTAGTGCCATATGGATGTCAGTATCTCACAATCTTAAATTTATGTCCTCGTCTACTGATTGAGCACGAATCCATCCTAGCTATTTGCACTTGCACATCTAGTTAATTCCAAATACTGCTACTTGCATGGAAAGTTCATGCAAAGTACACCTCTAGGAGTATTGGAGTTTCCTTGGTTTTGGTATTGGGACAGATCTCATTGTATTTGAAATAGTCGACCTTATGGGGACCACAAAATATCCAAGGTAACGCCGTGTATCCAGTGCCAAAACCATGTGACTTATTTAATTAATTATTTCAGCTTCTTGGTTCCTCTGGCAAGGCCCAAGAACTAGTCGCGGAGGCGAAATTTCATAGCCCTGATTGATGCATTTTTAATCTTCGCGATATGTGTCGAATATCAAACCGATGTGGCATCTGATTTTAAACTGTGATCACCTCATTCGGAACTTACTATATATTTTCAGAGGAACCGTACATGAATTCAACAGAAAAACTGTAGAAAACAGGAAAATTTCCTCCGTTTCAAAGAAAACTTCATATTGTAAACTCAATTACCTGCGCCTGTCATCAATCGCAAATCCCCTTTCGTTGGACGAGTGCTCAAAATCCATGTCTGAATATATATAGAATAAGTACATTAGCTTATGCTTCATTTTCTTTCCGTATCGAGAGGGATGTCTGCCAACACTTGGATCTAGTATCTCTTGTCAATTATTCTTCTTTTGTTATGTTGGGTGTCATTTTTCATGGGGCCCAAAAGTCCAGTTTGTCGACCCACAAGAACCTTCAGTGTGATTACACGATTCTGTGCCAGAATTGCACGTTAATGGAAAAGATATGCTTTCAATCTATACGTATTTTAATAGCTGGGCGGCCGGTTGATAAGTATACCGGAAAAAGAAACAATCTTTAATTTGCCCCAAAAAAAAATGGTGGGAAAAGAGAACCAACTACACACTTCTGCAGCCAATTTAGGAGTCGCTTCATTTATCAGTGGTTTTTGTGATAAGATAGTCGTGTAAGAGAATGAGAGGGATAGTAGTGGATCAAGGTGATTGTATTGAGACTTGGGAGCAGGTATATATAGGAGAATATGATTTAGACCTTAGAATTCGAAAAGATTAACAATAGAAATTGATCTAATATATCATAATAAATTAAATCCTTATCTAATCCTACTATATACTCTAACATCCCCGCGGTACTAGCGTGAGAAATGCAGGCACTTGCATTGGAGGAGAAACCAACAATCAACAACACGATGAGCCACGCACTGTCTGTCGACCAAATATCTACTCCGGCATCAACACCGACTTATACCTCTTCGTGCGGCCTGCCCAGGAATGCGAAACAAGGAACAGTTAAATTCACTAGTGGGCAAACAAAAGGACGAGAATAATTAAATAAACACTGTACAATATGATAGAAACCTTACTTGATTTGATGCCTAATTGACTAGGAACCACACTAGACCGAGCTTCTCCCATCATGAACAGACACCTTGAAAAATGAAAGCATGCCAGGTGGCTAATTACAGCACAGTGTGTAAGCACTAGGACTAGTAACATGGAATAAAACAGTAGCTGGCAGCTAGGGAAGCGACTAACGAGTAATGACGACAAAAGGTAAAAAACCGATATGTCTTATATCATCAGTGCATGTGTTAGCATCAGAAGAGCTTTACTTAGACTTTTTGGCAGCATTGAGTCAATCGTCAACTTTAAAAATCATGGCCAGCCAAGAGAGAAATATAATTTCTTGAGGAGATAAGGCTAGATGAGGATAAGCAGCAACCCTAGGTCCCTAGCAAATGGTTTTACTTCCACATCAACTTTTTACTACTGACAAATTCAACAATCCAATTCAGAGATTTTAGGCCCTTTTTATTGGGAGAAAATGATAGGAGTAAAAGCACTTTAACTGGTAAACAAAATTGATCTTTCTGCTCGACTGGAAGAGACAACCACATCATCAGCCTTACTCATTTATCCCTGACTGCATGCAACCAACCGCTTTGTCTCCACCAGTGAAACTTGTAACAATAGCTTGTTGATTACGTGTCTGCAAAGCAATAGTCAATTGAGTGCGGCTGAGATCATCAGATCACCCCTGTTTGTCCCACTAATGACTAATATGATAAGGTGGCAATTAAAGAACAATGAATGAATTTTCCTTCAGACTCAGCGTAATCAGTGAATAACTATCCGATTATATGCATCTTGTTTACGTGTCATTTAAGTATACATTCTGTACGTATATACTCCTACATTACAACCAATATCAATATCTAATACGTATGATCCGAGTCAGACTTTGCGTATTTGCGCTTATATATATCTGTGGCCTTCAGTATATAGTATATAAAGTATATAAACATAAGCTTGCGCGTAGAAGTTTCTTGATAAAGATAGCCAACACCATCTCCACGGGTGCTCTACGCAGCAGCGGTGGTGCACTGAATTAAGCACCGGTTCCTCTCGGAAATACCATGGCACCGGTTCCTCTCTGAAATTAAGCACAAACCGGTGCAAAGGGGAACGTCGTAAATTCCATCTCATCACCCGTGTGCCTGCACGCTGTCCCCTACGACAGCCTATGATTGCGATTTGCACCTAAACCTGCAGTCCAATCCTGCTCTTTTTTCATCAGACAGCCTCGCATCTAGCAGGAGCATCAGAAGGAACATGTTTCATGCTTGCCTGCCGCTTTGCGAATCTATCAAGAAGCAATCGAGCTCAGCAACATGGAGTACTTGATTGTCGGCCAATCCGTTGCTGCCACAGTAGAGCCAGCAGTTGCATGGCATATTGGCATATACTCTCTCCGTCCTAGCTTTTGTTGACTACTATTTGATTAATGATTTTGATAACGTTAATTATTTTTTATAATATAAATAATTTATATTATAAAACTATTTTTTTATTTATTTAAAAATATAAATATTAGGTTTTTAAATTTAAACGAATCTATAAGTAATCATTGATCAAAAGTGTAGTCAACAAAATCTAAAAATAAAAATAAGCTTCTATTGAGTTGAGACGGAGGCAGTACTCCTAGACGCTTACTACTAGTACTGGGAGTTAGTACTAGTGAATACTCCCTCACTTACAAAATATAAGTATTTTTAAGTTTAGTTAAAGTCAAATTTTTATCACTTTAGCTATTAATAATATGTAATTAATAATATAGTATTATATAAAAATTATATTTTTTTAGATTCATCATAAAAATAAAATAAGCTTTTATAAAAAATTATATTTTTATATTAAAAATTATGTAATATTTTTAATATTATTAAGTTAATATTAAAAAAGTTTGACTTTATTCAAAGCTAGAAATGCTTATATTTTGTAACGGAGGTAGTAGTACTGCTACTAGTATTAAATACAGATTTTAATAAAGCTGTAAAACAGCAAAGAACAAATAAGGTAAGAATTAATATACCAAAAGGAACAAAGACATACACTTTATTTGATAAAAAAGAAACATATACACTGCGAACCTCCCCAATAATTGAGAGGTTTAATTTACATGTAGTCGACACTCGATACACTACATATAAGGATTTAGTTAATCTACATTGAGGGAAGATGAACTATACATGATGATGATGAACGTGCTAGGATCGATCGATGCTCACAAGCGTCGCCTGATCGTACAAACTACGTAGGTACTCGTATGCTACTTCTTCCATCTTGTCGATAATCCAGTGATCCTAAAGCATCTTCGTGATCGATCTTCATCGATGCTATATAGATAGAGCTGCTTCTATAGCTCGCAAATGGCTTCTTTTGCGCTTCTGTACACATAGCCTTTGCATGTACGCATCGACGGATGATCAGTTGGTGATGTGTTGATGTCTGAAGCATGCAAGATTGTCGATCTGAGACGCCGGCCGGCGCGCGCGGCACCGCGGCGAGTACTCTAGACGCTGATAAGAGCCGGGCGGCCGCGCTGCCGCTCCATGGCCCGCCGCTGCTCGGACTCCTGCCGCTGCAGGCGCAGCTGCTCGTGGTGGCGCCGGATGAGGCTCTCCGCGCGGCGCAGCAGGTCGTCCTGCGCCCGCACCAGCACGTCCCTCGTGCGCCACCCCAGCTGCCTGACCGCCGACGGAGCCGCCGCCTCCTGCGCCTGCGGTGGTTGTTGCGGCGGGGGCGGGGCCGCGGACGAGACGGACTTGCGCATCTCCCGCCGCCGCGCTGCCGTCTCGGCCGAGCGTTGCAGCCGCGGGAGCTCGTCGTTGCCCCACGTCTCGCTCTTCCGCACGGACACCGGCCGCACCGCGCGCCGCTGCAGCATAGACTGCCACAGCGAGTCTAGCGAGACGTCGTCGTCGTCGTCGTCGTTGTTGGGCCTCGTGGCACCTTCGAAGGCGCCGCGTTTCTTGTCATCGGTGTCGAGGCTTCTGGCCTGCACAGGCACAGCAACGGTTCTCGTAGCCGGAACCTCGTCGTCGCGTTTCTTTTCACCGGCGTCGAGGCTTCTGGCCTCCACAGCAACGGCCCTCCTCGCCGCCGCCGTCTCGCCCGCTTCATTCTTAAGCACACGGGCGCGGTCGGCTCTCCTCGAAACCGCTCTTATCCCCTCCCGTCCCTGCCTCTTCGGCTTCGGCTTCGCCACCACGGAAAAAGCCCCCTCCCAACCTGCACCCGCGGTTGCGTAGCCCTCGTAGTCCGACGCCGGGTACATCTCGTCCACGGCGCTGAGCACGTCGTTAGCCGACGCGCTGTCGTCGGCCGCGCCGACGACACTACGGCGACGCGAAGAGGAGAGGAGCCAGAAGATGATCACGTTGGCCGCCACCCAGAGGAAGGGCGGCGACGAGAGGACGCCGGCGGCGGACAGAGAAGACGCGGAGATGTAGGACCGGCCCGCGACCACAGCGGCCGCGAGGACGGTCGCTGTCGCCCCGGCCTTGACGACGAGCGAGTTCATCGACGAGGGAGGGAGGGAGTGGGTGTGCGAGTGGGTACGGTGGCAGGAGAAGCTACAAGCGACTCGCTTGTTATATAAAGCAAGACGAAGCCGGCCGGCCGGCCGGTGGCTAGGCCGCTAGAGTGACAAGTCATCATCTCGGCTTGTTAATTGGGGACAATGCGATTGTCCTAATGTACTTGTAGTTGCTACGCCGCAGAAGTGGCAAGCTCCCGGCACGCTTCAGCGTCGGTCTGGTGGAACACGAGAACACGTTCCAGAGTTCGGCATTGTTTGGATATAAATATATTTTTAAAGTTTTGAAAGGGTACTGTGATTTTATCAAAAACTTTGGCTTGAGAAAGTAAAATGTTTAGATGTAACAAATTTTGTAGTTTTAAAAATGATGGAATTGATAAAAGTATAGCTATTTTGCAGTTTTGAAAAATTTACTCCTAAACTTTTTTTTTCTAAATTAAAATTTTGCTTGACATTAACCTCTAAAATCATGTTTCTTAATACCGTGGTATTGAAAAACTCTAACACCGAAATAAGATCTTCATGTGTGAAACCGCATGACGGTTCCTCGGAACCGAGAGGAGCTGTCGCAAAGCCGTTAACCGTAGTTGATACGGCGGCGAGGTGTCCGACCGTCCGGCCGGTGACTTGAAGTCTTCGGTCGCCCCGTGAAGGTCAGTCATCAAACGCATCACAACCGTGATGCAATTTCGCAGGGTCAAGGGCTCGCGCAACTACTACTAACCAGCGATTATTGCAGGTCGTCGACCGCCACCGGCGATGCTTCCCGGCAACTTAACTATGCTATCGTGAGGGGCCATGTAACCTGACTCATCGAGGCCTCATGGGATCAACTCAGAGAGAGAGAGAGAGAGAGAATTGCGTCGCCGCCTCACCGGCCGAGTTGTCGACACGCGTTTGGTGCAATACAATTCGCGTCCGAATTGAATTGATTGATTGCGTTTACACGGGCCGGCTGAAGTCAATCAGGATAATGATATGGTAATCGTCGTTGTTGCGCGAAACTGCCTTGAGTTGCTTATTAGCTTGCGCAAACGTTTGTTCTCACTTCTTGTTCGAGGCCATATACATATATGCCATCTATATATATATATATACACACATGTATATAACCACGGGACATTAGATTCAGGACAGAGCGACACATCCCTTTCACCAGAGCCGCACGGCAGCAAGCACCGAGGGAGGCGCGCGCACGGACACGGAGCTGCCGGGAAATTCCCCCCGGTGACGGACGGGACGAGCCAACCGATCCGGCACCGCGCCGCTGCCGCGTACGTCGCCGCTTGCGGTTGGTTGCACATGGGCGCGACCTGCCCTCTCACTACGCCGGCATGTGCATTCTGTATTGTATGCGTCAATCATCATATCATTTGCTTGCATATTATGCAACTCGTTGTTGGTAGGGAGCTGCTGTGCGCGTAGTGGCGCACCATCACGCCGAAACACTAGAAAAAACGACGCTCCAGCTCCTGGCTTAACAACGTCTACGCGGGTTCGAGTTTGCTTAGACCGGCACACATGCAGTGTATGTCGCCCGCGAGACAGGGAATCTTGAGCGCGATTTTGCTGCTGCTGCTTCTTCTTCTTCTTCTTCTTCAGGTCGTGGTCGTCGATCGACGGAAGCCGCCGGCACGGATAGCTACTGCGTGCCTGCCTGACCTGACGATCGGGAGACAGGCAATGGGCGGCGGCGAGGGGGGCCGCTTTCCGGCGCAGCGGACATGATCGTTCAGCGGACATGACCGGTGAGGTCGATCTCGAGTCGGACAAACAGTGCCGTCATGCTCTTCCAAGTTTTCCAAGAACCGTACGTTAATTCGTAGACTTAGACTAGCTAGCAGAACGATCCTGTCCGGCTTTTGATCTTGATCCAGAAGATATCTCGGAGGATCGCAAAAGGTCATCGATGAACTGGATAAGAAGATGGGGACGTCACGGTTCCCGTTGTCACTTTGTTTGCATGGTGTGGGTGGATCGATTTGCCCCTGCGCGCGGATGGAAGGGGACATCGATCTATCAGACGCAGACTCTGGCATGCAGGGGGAGCAAATTAGGGAAAAGCCCCCACGGAAGGAGAGGGTATCTCGTCTTTATTAGCAGGTAGTACTTGAGCTAATCTTAGCCTTTTTGGAAAGATCTGTAGTACCTCTCGTGTCCATTTTAGTATTAAAAGTACTAGTACTGGATTAGACTTATGATATCACTCAACCACTGATGTTCAAGTTCAGATAATCTGGGACACGCGTCTCTCTCTAGTTATCTTGTAATTTTTATTCAGCCATCTTTGTAAAATATTGGGCCACCAAAAGATTATAGTTATGACTTAAATAATCACAATGGGAATCTTCAACTTCTTATAAGTCGCATCCAGTTAAGCCAGAAGGATTTGAAATACCTTTTACACTAGTACAATGATTTACTAGTGTACGGATTCCTTTCTCCAAAGCGTTCTTTTCTCTATAACCTTGTTTATATCCAGGAGGAAAATTTATCAAAGCTAAAGCATACGTAACGTGAACAGTTGACAACGATTTGCAGGACGGAAACCTCTCAATAAAAAAAACATTACAGCATACATATGTGCCAAAATATCTTGCCTCTTGGACATATGAAGAAGCTACCACAGAAATCCAGCAAATTAATTAATAAAGGGGGGCCATAATTCTGGTATTTCACTTATAGTACTACTTCCTTTGTCCTATAAAAAGATTATTTTTTTGACTTTTAGATTTCAAATTTGACCACTCGTTTTATTTAAATTTTTTTAAAATATAATTTATTTTATTATGAATTGTTTTATCACTAAAAATACTATAAGTATGACTTATTTGTGTTTATATTTGAAAAAATTTTGAATAAAACGAGTGGTCAAATGTGATCTCTGAAATTCAACGGAGGTAGTACAATCAAAGCTTCCGGTGAATCAAAAGTAAACGAAAGTGAAATAAGAAACTGCATGTCATCTTAGATAACATACAATTTCATAAGAAAAAAACATGAAGAAAAAGACAAATTAATTGTTTTTGAACCGGGAAACAGCAAGGGAAAACCCCTGCTGTGAAATTTTATTGCCAAATAAAGAGTTGTGCAAAAAGAAAAGACGGGCACAAAACAAAATGACACAAAACGGAAAAACGTTAGAGCTAGAGGGCCAAGGAATCTAGCGAGGAGGAGGCCAGACAATTGAACTAACTTCTTATTCATCAAGAAGCTATTTTTGCATTCAGCAAAAACAACAATGCTTGTCAACAATAGTATATAAGAAAAATGAATATTTGAATATCTTTATTTGCACTTTGCTAAACTTTGAAATCAAATCACAATTATCAACTTCACATGTTTCAGTTGAAGGAATAAAAAAGAATCAGTGTTGATATATTTTTTAGCTTTTCATTACAATTTCTTGGATGCTAGCGACCTAGAGTGTTCTTGAGTATTTTCTGATTTCATATGAAATCGAGGCAATCGAAACCAAGTTTCTATTCAAAGCTGAATCCCCTGGAATTTTTTTCACACGTTCAGAGACTCTGTTAGCTCCACCTAAGTTTAACATAGTCGGTCCCAAGCCTGGATGGATAAAGAAGGAGAGTACTCTGCCTATGCTTCCTAACATGGGTGGAGGTTCCACCTATATTGCCACGATATAGCCTGTATCAAGCTCGAATAATTTAGTGAGTTGTGTTAGATGTAGCGAACCAACAACTATCATAGCCATTTTTATAGAAATGAAACCTCAAAGAATTTCGTTGGGGCGTAACTTTCTTAGCAACGCGCTATGCCGAAACCTGGGTATAGTTTAAAATGAGCAAGGGCCGGGTCACCACATCCTTAGTGATGCATCGTATCATGATTTGGATGCGGTGACAAGTATGTAAAGATCGGGTCGTCGCATCTTTAGTGGCGCGCTACGCCGTCGCTCGAGTATAGTGAAAAATGAGCAAAAATCTTCGCATTTGACTCGACGTATGCGAGAGATAAAGAAGCTAGTCGAGCTTTGTAAGTTGCGAGTAGTTAGTTGGAATGTAGAGTCGCTCTCGAGTAAGCTTCGAGAGATAATCGATGCTATGATTAGGCGACGTGTGAATATTCTTTGTGTTCAGAAGACGAAATGAAAGGGTCAAAGGCAAAGGAGGTGGAAGATATCGGTTTCAAGCTTTGATACATGGGACATTGACAGCAAAAAACGAGATAGGCATTGTGATCGACAAGAGGTTTAAAGATGACGTGGTGAACATCAAGAGGCACGAAGATAAGATTATTTTAGTGAAGCTGATTATTAGAGATTTAGTTCTGAACGTAATTAGTGCTTATGCCCCTCAAATAGGTCTGGATGAGAGTGTCAAAAAGCAATTCTGAGAGAATTTGATGCGATGGTCAGCAGTGTACCTATTGCTGAGAATCTCTTTATAAGAGGAGACCTAAATGGGCACATTGGCTCATCTAACGTAGGCTTTGAGAAGGTGCATAGTGGTTTCGGCTACGGGGGTAGAAATCAAGATGGAGAGGAGGTTTTGGACTTTGCTTTGCCCTACGATTTGTTTGTTGCGAATTTCTGTTTTAGAAAGAGAGCCTCTCATTTAGTAACCTTTCAAAGTGGTCTTCACTGTAACCAGATTAAGTTTATCTTAGCAAGAAGGGAAGATAAACATACCTGTTTAGACTGTAAGGTGATAACAGGAGAATGTGTGGTACCTCAGCATAAGCTTGTGGTTGCGAACTTTCATTTTTAACTGCGCTCTCTACGGAAAAAGCAAATCAAGGTGAAAATGACAAAGTGGTGAAAGTTTAAAAAAGATGCAGCACATACTTTCAAGAAAAAGGTTATCAAAGAGACCCCTTGGCAGGTAGAAGATGATACAAATATTATATGGTTAAAGATGACTACTTGCATTAGAAAAATAGTTTCAAAGGAGCTTAGTGTGACTAGAAGAGTCAGACGTGAAGCCAAAGACACATAGTGATGAAACGAGAATATCCAGAAAGCTATCAAAGAGAAGAAAGAGTGCTTTAAATGAGTACATTTTGATAGGAGCGTGGTCAACATAAAGCAACATAAAATAGCAAAAAAGACCGCAAAGCGAGCGGTGAGTAAGGCAAGAGGTCAGATGTTTGATGCTTTGTACTATCGACTAGACACGAAAGAAGAGAAAAAAGACATATATAAGATAGCCAAAAGCCGAGAGAGAAAAACTAAAGACCTCACCAAGTTAAATGTATTAAAGATGAAGCAAAGCATCTGTTAGTAAATGATAAAAAAATCAAGGATAGATGGAGAGAGTATTTCGCTAAACTCTTGAACGAAGATAGTAGAAGCTCATCCATTAAGTTGAATATCTCTTTTGATGACCTAAATAAGTACTTTATGAGAAGAATTCAGGTAAGACGTTGGGTCTAGATGGGATTCCCATGGAAGTGTGGAGATGTTTTGAGATGTAACAATAGTTTGACTCACTAAATTGTTCAATCTCATCTTCCGATCAAACAAGATGCCTGACGAGTGAAGACAGAGTACTTTAGTACTGATTTTTAAAAACAAGAGAGATGTGCAAAGTTGTACTAACTATCGAAAGATAAGTTAATGTGCCACACAATGAAGCTATGAGAGAGGGTTATTGAGCACCGTCTGTAAAAATCAACGAGAGTCACCCAAAACCAATTTGATTTTATACCCGAGAGATCCACTATGAAAACAATTTTTTAATAAAGCAACTGATGAAGAGATACAAAGAACAGAAGAAAAATATGCATATAGTCTTCATTGACCTAGAGAAGGCTTATGATAAAGTGCCTAAAAATGTTATATGGTGAACATTAGAAAAGTACAAAATCTCAACTAAGTATATTAAACGTATTAAAGATATATACAAAGATGTGATGACAAGTGTCTGAACAAGTGATGAAGACACCGATAAATTTTCAATTAATATAAGACTACATTAAGGGTCGGCTCTGAGCTTTTATCTTTTTACTTTTGTGATAGATAAGATCACACGAGACTTACATGAAGACATTCTTTAGTGTATACTCTTTGCGGATGATATGATGCTAGTGGATGAAAGCAGGATAAAGGTGAGCTAGAAGTTAGAATCATAGAGACATGATTTGAAATCAAAAGGTTTTAGACTGATTTTAGACTTAATAGGTCTAAAACAGAGTATATGAGATGTGATTTCAATGCTACCGTAGTTAAAAAGGGAGATGTTAGACTTGATGATCAGATGATACCCAAGAAAACTTTTCGTTATTTGAGTTCAATGCTGCAAAAAGATAAAGATATTGATGAAGATATAAGTCGTAGAATTAAAGCCAAATGATTGAAGTGACGTAAACTTTTGAAGTACTATGTGATAGTAGGGTGCTAAAAAACTCAAAAGTAAATTTTATAAAACTGCAATTCGTCCTGCCATATTTTATGGAGCAAAGTATTAGACTACGAAAAAACGACATGTCCAACAGCTTCACGCAGCCAAAATACGTATGTTGAGATGAATGTGTGGCCACACAAAGAAAGATCGTGTCCGAAATGATGATATTCAAAAAAAATTAGAGGTGACACCAGTTGAAAAAAAACTTGTGCAACTTCGTTTGAGATGATTCGAACATATTCAACAAAGACCAAAAGAGACACCGGTTCGTAGCGAAATGGTAAGTTGACCGATCGGTGTGAAGAGTAACAGAGGTAGACTAAACTTGACTTGAAAAGAGTCTGTGAAAAAAGATCTGAATGATTAGAATATCGTTAAAAAATTAGCTTTGATAGAAATTTGTAGAAACTAACAATTCACGTGTTTGAACTTTGATTACCGGTTGTTGCTTTTTTTAAGTCGTCTCTCGAAATTTTATCTCTAGCCTACCCTACCCAACTTGCTTGAGACTAAAGACGTTGTTGTTGTTGTTTAGAGTCTGTTATAGTCATTAAGCAACCGGGCCATTGCTGCTTTTAGAATCGCCATCCCAGACAGAAGGTTATTGCAAGAAGAAATAATTTCATTGTGCATGAGCTCTAGAGCATTTCTCCACTTCATAGCGAAGTTCTTTACAATTGGCTCAACATCAGCAATGTTTGGACATTCAGTGTAATATATCAGGTCTTCAGCTGAAAAAAGGGAAATTGTATATCCATATGAAGCCAATGCTCACATGTAATAAGATTTTAAGTTTTCTACAACTTACAAATGTGGCTCTTCACAAACTGAAGTAAATCACCAAAATGTTCCATGAGCAAATCATCCTACACACAAAAAAAGGGAATAAAATCAGAAGAAAAGCTTACAGGGAAAAGATTCAGGCAACCAATTTCAGTTTTAAGATAACCATAAAATGCAAACAATTTATAGTTTTTAATGATAAATACAGCAAGTAGGCCAGTTGCCTACTGGTCCCAGTGTCAGGAAGACTGTTTGACCTCCCAGACACCAGCATTTTCAGTCATGAACATTTATTTTCAAGAGAGGCTGAAAGGAATTCACTTAATTAACCAATCAGATAAATGATTGGAAATTAGTCTTTTCAATCATCATATGTAGTTCATATTGAGTTACCACACACCCAATTTAAAAATATAACATTTAGTGTGTGTCATTCCCAAAGATTAATAAATGGGCAGGGACCTCCAAGAAGAAACAATAAAACATGTAACCTATCTGCAGATGTGCATTATGCAAGTTAAAATTCATAATGATATATTCACATTATTGTCTTTCTTGTTATCCAAAAAATATCGAGTCAACAAAGGGTAGCTGAGTTTCTGTGGAGACTGGTATTCATCCTCGCATGAGATTTAAACCAAAGTTCTAGAAACAGAAGGATTGGTTTACCACAAAGGACATCATGTTACTTTCTAGCTTCTCATCAAAAAATCGTTGCACCTTTTTAGCTTCATCACCAGCTTCCTGAAATAAACAGCTATGGTAAACACTCAAAAAATTGTACAAGGTCCAATTTTACGTAAGACAAACTAACCTTCAGGACAGAAACAGCCATGTCATAATTATTCAAAAGAAAGAGGTGCTTAAGCTTGGGACGACCGCCTCCTCTTAGAGCTCTCCAAGGAACTCTGGGGCGGCGTCGACAAGCCAGCGAGCAGCGGCGCTGTACTGGCGGATTTCGAAGATGTATGCAGAATGTACCCCTTCCTTGGGGCGGAGCTGAGGAGCATGGACAAGGAGTACTCCGGCCTGTACAGGAGGCGCAGGATCGACATTACCAAGGCGCAGGATCGAAATTATTAATGTCGATGTCGTCCCGGTCGAGGTTGCCGATGAGGACGCCGAGCTCCTTGTACTGCGGCAGCTTGCCGTGCTCGCGGCGGTACGCGACGCAGAACTCGAGGATGCGGACCTCGTCGTCCTTGAGCCAGGTCCGCACGAAGGTTACGGGCCGCTTCTTGTCCTCGCCGAACGCCGGCAGCTTTCCGGCGCGGGGCGACTTAGCAGGGCGCTTGGAGACCATCGCCGGACGGAGGCTTGCTGGCCACCTACTCGGGATTTTTCAGCGATGCGGTGTGGATGACGGCGGCGATGGAGCTTCCAATGGGGAGCGGGCTGCGTTTACAGGGCCGTGTTTGGCTGGCTGGGTGCCCGTTGGGTTTATAACCAATGGGGGGGCAGTAATCGCGGCAGGTGGGATTGGGTAACGGAACGGCGGATTGCGGCCGGCATTCGAGCCGCCCGACTTGGCATGGCCCGGTCAACGGCACGGCCCGCCCAGGCATGACCGTGCCACGGGTACTGCATCGGCCCGAGGCACGGCCCGTCAAACCAAGTATAGTGTCGTGTCGTGTCGGCCCGATTGGCCTGCTGGCACGGTGGTCCGATGGCACGTCACGGCATGCTCGCCAGCCGTCGAGGGCCCGAGGACCCAGCGCGTGCGGCAAGGAAAAGCGCGACGGCGCACCCGGCGAGGCAGCGTGACGGCAAGGGGAAGCGGCGGCGCATCCGGTGAGGCGCTGCGACGGCGCGACCGGCGAGGCGAGGCACGGCGACGACGGGCGCGGCAAGGTGAGGCGAGGCGACGACGTGACCGGCAATGCCAGGCATGACGGCGTGGCGGTGGCGGGCAAGACAAGGCGGGCTGCAGCCGACGAGCGGTGGGGCGAAGCCACGGCAGAGAGAGCGAGAGAGGGCGGCGCCGCCGGGAGCCTGGGAGGCGCAGGCCGCACGAGGCGTTGAGGAGTAGCCGAGTAAGGTTTGAGTTTTATACGGTGGCTTAACGGGCTGGGAGGGGGGGCGTGGTGGGCTGCCTAGGAGGCTAGGAGTTTCGGCCTGATGGGCTGCCACTAACGGGCCTTGAGCGGGCCGCCACTTTTCGAGCCGTGCCGCGTGCCTGGGTGGCGGCCCACAGCACCGGGCCAGGCCGTGCCTAATGGACTGGACTACACGAGAGCCGAGCCAAATGCCAAGATATAGTCAAGCGAGAGCCGAGCCATCGTCCGGCCGACCACACCTGTAACTACACGAGGGAGATCGCACACCACAGCAGAAAATGGGACGTGCGCAGGAACAAACTGCAAGTGCGCTCCGCAAGCATGACCACTGAGAGATTAAGACCGATTTGCGCATACAGAAGCAGGATCAATCAATAAATCTGCACATAAAGTCTCAGCCACGCACATATTCTGCCGCCGCGGCGGGCAGTTTCTGCACCTTGTGTACACGACCTAATGAACACTGACAAGTGACAATGAACAATTGTTACATGATAAACAGACTGTAAATTTCGTTGGTTCTTTGATGTCTGTAGGTATAGGCAAGGTGACCCGCAAATGTTGTCCTAGGATTCCTCATGGGATGGCCATGGGTTGAACCTGCAGGCAGATTTGAATAGTTTATCAGGTATTAGTTAGAAAGCAAAACAAACAACATGCATTAATACGTAAGCAAAATGAAAGGTACTAAGAAATTGAAGTTGGCATAGATGATCCGCCAACGGCCAACTGATTAGCATATTTTTAGACTAATTGTCAAACAGATCTAGCACGTTCCAGACACAGCTTAGAAACTTCACTAGAGCAGGTCATCCCTAATGAACATATAATATCAGTGTTGGGCTATTGACATTTTCTATGGTCACATCAAAGTTCTCTACAACTCAAAGCTCCTCAACACTTGGATAATTAAAACACAGGTCCAGGAAATTTACGGTTTTCACAATGCGCAAATGACATTTTACTTCATCAAATGTACTGACCAAAATGGTAAACATCATCACTTCACAAGATGTAAGGATAATTTTCAAATGTTTGAGGTGTGCTATAAACTCTCACCATCTAAGGTTATCTCCTCAACAAATTTATTGTATAATCGTGTCAAACTCATGCAAGGTGGACATGCAGTTAAATGATGATTGCTTTCAGAATGAACAAAGACAGAATCACTGAATAAGCAGATACGTAAATAGAGAAGAATCTACATTTCTGCCGCATTAAATTGATTTCTTAAGCAACCATGAGAGAACAAATAAAACAGAGGCACCCAAACTTAGTTAAAGATATGTTTCAAAGAATTTAACACTTAACATTATTGATTTTTAGGTGGCTTCATGAGTGTTTTGGATGTACTGATTTGGACTTTATTGTACCATTGTCCCGTTTTTATTCTTCTTAATATAATGAAGCGCAGCTCTCCTGCGTTATCGAGGAAAAAAAAAAAACACAGCTAACCTGGCATGATGGATCAGAGCAATGTGAAAAAGATAATGAGTGCATTGAACAAACGCACCTAAATACTCAGCTATATATCTGGGAAGAGAAAGATGGGCCACTTTCAAGTCTGCTAGCTATGTTGGCTCTTCTAGATTCTAGAAATGGTGTTTGCACCTTGAAAGCCAAAGCATTTCAGAAATGATGCTAAACAAGGAAGACAGATGGACACAAAGATCTGCCAGATTCTACAGGATGGCTAACCAGATGACTGAGCACCATAAAAATATGAACCAGCAGAATCTACCCTTTTTTTTTTTTTGAGGGAAGAGACTCTACTATTGTTGAGATATATTTGATGTAGAGGTTTTAGATAACCATATGGCCCAATTATCGATAAATAGTGGAAGAAAATGATGAAACTACAAAATGCTGCTGACAAGGTTCTATATTCGTAAATCCTATGTTCCTAACAGGGCAGCTGACCTAGATAGTTTATGTGTGAAATCAAAAGAGAATATTTTTATAGAAAATAGAGAAACTTTCCACAAGACATATATTCCTACAGAATGAAGGTGGTTTTCCTTGTGAAGATTAAATATGGCAGGTAAGTTAAGCACCATCCTACGCTTGAAACAGGGAATTGATTTTTGATCGTGTGATTAAAGATAAGTGAAAAGGAAGCTAAAAAGCAATGTGCTGTCCTGTCAGTATGTGCAATTATTATTAGGATCCCCACCCAATAGAACTGAACTAAGATGTTAGGGTCATACTAGTAATCCACAATGCCGCCACTAGAGGTAAAAGAATTGCTACCTCAACAAAAAAATATTCCAGTATCAAGTTGTTTTGCAAATACAAAGAGTGAATAAACCCAACATTGAAACCTAATGCCAACAACACTGTATGGAACTGGAAGGTTACTACGTCAAAGATAGACCATAAAATGGCTGCAAATGATTAAGTTTGTACTGCTGCTTCTCCAGAATTTCCTGCCTGGAATTTTTCTTAAGAATGATGGCCTAGACAGATGACATTGTGTTTTAGCTAGATATCACCAAACATGGATAATAATGGAGTTTCCTTCCTTACAGTTAAGAGAAAAATGGTTGTATGGAGCAGAAAAATGTAGGCAAAAACTGGTTATAATTGAAAAAAAAAATCAGAGACAACAAGCTGCTTTACTATGTGAATACCTCCTACTAACTGCAGAAATGTGCTCAATTCTTGCTGTTGGGTGCACCTCCATCCTGTGAGCCACTTCCCCCTGAGTTGCTGCCACTTCCCCCATTGCTCCCATCCTGCTGTGAAGTCTGCCCACCCAATCCACTGAAAGGCCAAGGCAGTGACACATTGAATCTCCGTTCAACCACCCTCGCATTCTCCCCCCTCTCTTCCCTCCCCGTCTCTGCAGAAGTGGAGCTCCCTCTCCCTGTCTCAGCAGCACTAGAGCTCCCAGATGGAGCAGCAAGAGTAGCAATACCAACAGCTGGCTGTGGATTAGAGGTCTTCCTTCCCTCATAATCAGGATCATCAGTGGGCAGCTCAAAGCGACAAATCGGGCACGAGTTGTGCAGTTCAAGCCAGGGCACGATGCAATCAGCGTGGTAGATGTGCTTGCAAGGCATCTGCTTAGCCACTTCCCCAGGTGAGAAATCTTCCTTGCAGACTGCACAATCTGCACCCTCCGCCGCGGCAACCATGGCATCTGTCACGACGACGTCAGGTAGCGAGGAGAGGGCTGACTTGGCAGCCGGCGGCGTGCCGTAGCGATTGGGGTCGTTCTCGGCGAGCTGCTCGATGAGTTGCTCGAGACCCGGGCCGACGAAGTAGTCCCCAAAGCTTGCCCCGCCCCTGCGGCCCATGCTGAGGCCAGGGCCGAGGTTGACGCTGGCGTCGTCGAGGAGGACCTGGATGTTAGCGCCGCCCTCCATGAGCCCATGGAGGTAGTTCTGGATGAACATCATCGGGTCGAAGACATCGGGCTCGTTCTCGGGGGTCGCGGTGCCTGCAGCGGCGCGCGAGCCGGAGCCGGTCCTAGCGCGGTCGCCGCCGAGTTCGAGGAAACTGTTAAGGAAGGCGGAGAGGTCGGGGGGCGGGGGCGCGTGCCGGGGCGGAGAGGTCGCCGCGGAGGATGACGAGGAGGAGACGGGCGGCGAGCCGCCGGGTGCGGTGGTGGCCGCGGGGAAGGAGCCGGAGGCGAAGGGGAACGGGAACGGGATGGGGATGACGGTGGGGGCGGGGACGGTGACCTCCTCGAGGAAGTCGCCGCGGCACTCGGGGCAGGAGAGCTCGCCGGCGGCCGCCGCGGAGGCGACCAGGAGCACGGTGCGGTTGCATTGGTAGCAGAAGTACTGCTTGCGCGCGTTGGCGGCGTAGAAGGCGGCGGCTGGAGTCGACATGGCGGCGACCGGCCCGGCGATCCCGCGGCGGCGGCGGCGATTGGGATCTTTTTCCTTCGGAAATTAGGTATTTGGGATTTATGGTGCTGTGTTTTGTGGAGCGCGGTTGCAATATTTTTACGAAGGCATGGGCGTGTCTTGGTTCGGGATGGGGTGGGTGGGGAGGGGACACGGTGGGCGAGTGGGTGACCGAGCCTAGGATCAGCGGCCGGGTGCGGTGTTTCACCCGAAGTAGAACACGGCATCCACGGTTTGGACCGGAACAATCTCGTTAGGCCACGACCACTTTTGTGATAAAAATAGGGCAAATCGTTGTAGAACCGTGTAGTGGAAACGTTCGAGAAACATTAGCCGGCATAAACAAGATACGACGGCATCTATTCTTATGTTTAGCCCCGTTTATAAAAATCATATAAAAATTACATAAGTACTCTATAATCAGTTCAATTTTATAGAAATAATATAAGAAATAAAAAAATTATGTTTCAAAAGTTGTCTCGGAGTTGCTTTTAGAATTACATCCGGAGTCAAATTGTATTTCCAATAGAGAGAGTGTGAGATTGAGTTTTATGTGCATTTGATATTATAAAAAATAATTTGAATCTAGATTTCAGTGTCAAAAGGATGCACACAGATGCAAATATTTTTTTTCAGGCTAATAAGCCTCTGTAGAGGAAAGTGACAGAGGAGTAGCTAGCATACAATCTCAAGACGCGATAAAGGCGTCAGGAAATATCTTGAGACACAATTGTGAAGACAATTTTCGAATATTTCTGGTGAAATGGTTGCATTCGTCAGTTGTTTCTAGTCTCAATGCATTTTGGTTTATACTAATTGTTGTGAATTGTTAGTTCTCGGGCGAGGACAACGACCGGCTATTCTATTTGGCTCCTTGGGATCACGAGCACTTTGTTTTTGCATTCTGTCATGTGCGATCCTTGTAGCTGGCTTTGCAAGCTGCTTGTGCCCCTGGCGTCTTCGTGACTTTGCTTTAGGAACTGAAAGGGATACTTATTGAGCCATGACTTTCACTTCGAGTACTATTCCTGGATCCGTTTTAACCAATCTTGCATTATTTTCAAGAGAATTTCTTATTTGCCACAAAAAAAATCACCACTTTCCTCTTGGACCTTTACGATTTAAACTTTCCTGTACGAGAACTAAAATCACTTTTTATTTCTTAGTTGACCCTTTCATCAATTTTAACCCCTAACAATATTAAGGGGAGCATAAAATGACTGTTTTACCTCTACTTTGTATTTATTTTATTTTGAGGATTATTTTTTCTTTTTTTATATAGTTTGATAATATCATAATTATAAAATTTACTATGCAGAATCTGTACACATAGGTTTTAAACAAATTTTTGTATGATTATCATATCAATGAAAAAATAAAGAAAAATGTTGAAATGAGACAAATATAAAGCATAGCGGTAAAATGTTCATTTCATCTCTCACTTAATATCATTAAGGAGCGAAATTGACAGAAGAGCTAAATAATAAATAAAAATCGATTTTAGGTCATATCGGGAAGGGAAGTTCAAATCGAGAGTCAAGAAAGAAGCCATGATTTTTTTAGTCAAATAAAGAATTATCTCTATTTTCAAATAGTAATGCTGTACATTTTGGAAGCACAACTTCAGCGTTTTTGCTATCTGATGTTTGAGAGCACATTCCTTATCCCCTGTACTTTTCGTTACAACGGCAACAACTCAGACCTCTTTCATGGACAAGTCGGACTGGGATCCAGTGCGGTTGTTACTGCAACGGCAAGTTAAACAGTTGCTTGATCCCATCCGTTCCTAGTCCATCCAATGTCTACGATGAGAACAGCTCCTTTCTCTTTTTTTTTTCTTTCACTGTCAGCAGCTAGTACGTCCGGAGGAAAAAGGGAGTAGCTTTGCCGCTGTTGTTCCGTAGGTAGTTTGCAGTAATAAAAAAACTCTCTCTAGTATAAAAAAGTCATTTAGGAAATGTTTTAGCAAATATTGGAAATATAAATTATAAAAAATCAAATTTGTTAAGTTTTAAAATATAAGAATCATATGATTAGATTTGTCTTAAAAATATTTTCATGAAAGTATATTTATGTCTAAAAATATTTTCATAAAAGTATATTTATGTCACTTTTCATTAATTTTTTTATAGAAAATAGAGTCAAAGTTATATTGTAGAGATGATGACTTTTTTTTATTCTGGATGGAGTATGTGGTATTCACTGACAACAGAAAAACGAGAGGAGAGATAAAAAGACAGAGATATATCCATCCTAGAATAAGTCTATTTATTTTTAGACAATAATGTTTAACTGTTCATTTTATTAAAAATTTGTGTAAACATAAAAACAAACAAATAATGCTAAAAATACTAAGTATTTGTAATAAAAATATTTTATGATATAACAAAACAATATTTTCACAAAATTTTGAATAAGAACCGAATGTAGAGGTAGAAAAAATGGGAAGTAATTAAAATGAGGATGATAGAGATATAGATATATTAGAAAAAAATTGTACTGGGAAACGGTGATGACAAATAAAGTGAAAAACCTTAACCTTAAGGTGCTAAATCAAGAACAGTAATAGCATATAAACAATGTTACAACAATCAATATAAACATCTCAGATTGCTCTTTTAGTGGATTTTTTTTTTCAAACTCGCTTAAGAAGTAGATAGCGGCAAAGCTGCTCCCTTTTTCCTCTGGACATAGCGGCTGACGGTGAAAGAAAAAAAAATAGAAAAGAGCTGTTCTCATCGTGGCCATTGGATGGCCTAGGAACGGCTGGGATCAAGCAACTGCTTAACTTGCAGTTGTAGTAACAACCGCACTGGATCCCAGTCCGAGAAAGAGACCATGTGCAACAACCCAGATATGTGACCAGACATAGCTTCATAATCGAGAATTGCTAAATTCTGTACGACTAACGCAACACCATAATCAGGCTAGGAAAGTTACCATCTGATACAGTTCAAATCGAACACAGCCTTCCTATGTTAAACTACACTACGCTTGCAGTCGCCGCGGTGTGCGGGAAGAGGAAACACCGGCTTCTCTTCCTCCAGAAAATCTTCAGATGAAGTGGAGAATGGAAGCACGTGAAGATAAAATGCTGCTCCAGTGCAAATAGGCATGCGCTTCTCTAGAACACCGAACGAAGAGCCAGGTGGAGCACATATCGTCGATGATTTTCGCTGGGCTTTCATCTGTGGCCAGAAAGTAGGGTCTGAATCGAACTGCCGGCAGCTGCTCTTTTCTTTGACTGCAATTCATTGTTATACAGGATCAATTGCATGCACACGACAAGTTTAAGGAGTACGCATGAGATATAAGTCAGCACCTTTGCATTGTTGAAGAGGTCATCTGCAATCGCTTCCATTTGTTTCCGCTGCTTCTCCTCCCGCATGAAATCGTTGGTGCCATGCTCATAGTCAGACTCTCTATAAAAAGAAAATAAAGTTTAATCATTAAATCCAAATTAGTGGCCAACTTCAAATTACACCAGGAGTATTCCTGGCTCTTGCCTGTATGGTTCTCGCGCAAACGGAACAAGGTCCTTGAAGCTGTTTCCAGACATTGTTTCCCTCTGAAGTAAAAGGTTGGATGAATATAAATAAGTTTGCTGCCATTCAGTTAGCTGTGCCAAAAGAAGGAATAGTTGATCGAATAATATAGAACCTACCTTTCTAAAGCGTTTGAAGTTAACCCCACCAGTTTCTGTTGATGTATCTGGAGCTGACAAAGGGAAGCTTCTGACAACCAGATCCTCACTAAATATAACATCAGACGCCCCATCCCTGCTGATGTCTGCGTTCTCATCCTTTGGCACCTTGTTTATTGCACGAATGTTCTCATCTCTAGCCTGGAACTTATGTATCACTGGTTGCTCTACGACCTTAACATCATCCTCCATAGATTTTGAAATGTCAACTTTCTCAAGGTCTTTTTGACAAACATTAGCCTTTGCTCCTCTAATACTTACAGCAGCCCCACCGGATGTGCTTGCGATTTCCTTCTTATCATCAGAGTTATGCTCAATATGTTGAGACTTGCTAGCAGCAACAGTAGGGGCAGAAGTTGCAGTCTCCATTTCATCATCAGACTCCACCACAATAGTTTCATCCGTCGAATTTGATGATGTAACAATGACTCATAGAAAAGAATAAAGGGCATATTTGAATTAACATTGCGTGAAGATAAAAAGGTACCAAAGATGCTAAACAAAGCTGTGAAGGTAAAAAAATGTTAGATAAGCAGCGAATATATTTTTATTTTTAATACTTACAAGCAGGTGGTTCAATATAAGTAGTTTCCAAGCTGCCAGACAACACAGCAGCAAATAGCTTAACATCAGTGATCTTTGACAGTGGAAATAACAAACGTATCTTACTGAACTCCAAAGGATATCTTGCAGGAACTACAAGAATTTGTTGATCAGTATCACATGCCCCAGATTCCTGTCAAATAAAAGTTTAAATTGTTGCACACCAAAAGCAATGTGACAGTCAATAAGATAACTAAAGAAAAACCTTATTGACATAGCCCAGTGGAGCACTTTGGTTTTGTCATGAGACCCATGTTGATTGACCGACACATACCTGGCTATTTGCGCAATATTCGTCGATATGAATATACTTTGCTCCAGCTAATTCCAATAAAGCATGAAGTTTCTCGCCAAATTTATACTGCACTTAACTTGCATTAGCCAACAATCAAAATGTTTAATTATCATCTTTATTTTCATAATGAGAAAAATATACACCACCTTATCTGATGGTCCGAGGATAAAAGTATAGTCTGTTAAGCAGTTCTGGATGAGGTTGACATCAACCATTTTGATCACTGTCCCATCAAGAGTCAAGTTTGGGGTGTATCTGGATCAAGTTCCAATAATACTTACTGTCTATAATTACAAAGCAAGCACAACATGATACAAGGATCTACACACAGACTATTATCAGGTGCTGAAGGGATGTCGACAACTTACTGTGTGTAAGATGGGATTTCAGTATGCATGTTCTTTTCAGCCATTGCCTGAAATAGGCCGAAATAAAATAAAACATGTGACATGCATCCGAATGAGAACAGTACACATGACACAAGTTAACTAGGTGTCCATTGCCAGTTCAGTATCAAGATTCAAAACACCTGATCTATTTTAGCCATCAGCATTCTGTACATGAAACATGATTTTAAAAAAAATAAAAAAGAACTTAATATAGTGCAGCGAGCTATTCACATAAGTCCATCCACAAGTCCCGGTGATATAAGAGACAGCATCGAAGCTTATAGGAAGTATGGCAATAGAGAAACAAAAGTACCTTAAACCAATCCCCCAACGCAATCTGCTTCTTTGCAATAACTGCATCGAGGAGCTCAGGTGTTAACGGACATGATTCATCAACCAGAACTTGGGTGCATTCATCACTCCACTTACGAGTAGCATATGCACCTTACAGAAACAATGGAAAGTATCATTAGCATCTAAAAGAGGATAACATATTATCATTTATCAGTGCTCAGCAACAACCCTCATTAAAAGAAAATGACTGGTAATCAAATAACAATATTCCTATGCATAATAGAAGTGTCAAGTACCACTAACCAATAGATGTCATTATTGCTTGAAGTGATGGATCAATCCGTGCTGACTTCTTGCCATGAAAAAAGGCCACTAGGGGAACAAATGACAACCTGCCAGAAAGAAAAACATCTTAAGTACAACTTCTTTGTTCCTAAGGAACATCTTCGTTAACCAAAACCAAAGATTATAGCTGTATTGATTTTTATGCAAGGAGACATGTGCCAAAGATACGTAGTAAATGAAGGCATTAGCAAATGAAAGTCATGTTTTGACTTGTGCTCACCTGAAGGTTGCATTTCCAGTCCCAAAAGTCACAGTATCCCCATCACTTAGCATCACATCTTCATCTTTATGTAGACGACTGCCCTGGGTTCCATGTACTTTGTTGACAAATGTGCCATACTTTGAACGATCAACTACATGAACACAAGAAGGGGTGGCAGGTGCACCGGAGCGCGGATCCCAGGCAACCATCTTTTGAATTGAAATCTCGGCATGGACTCTGGATATGGATTGGTCCGTCTGAACAATCACATCACAGTCTGTAGCATAGAGTGATCGATCATGAGCCTCAATACACGGATGCAAACGCTAGGACAATCAAAAACAGGAGAAAGGACAAATCCTAGCCAAACGAATGTCCCCATTCTATTCCATTGCCGGTTCGACAGTAACAAAATATAAGCCGTTTCCCGCATCAGGGCATTCCAAATATTTAATCCGTGTATTAAATGTACTAATTTTAGGTTTCGTGAACTCCACGATGACAATAGCAATGCAAGCAGCTAATTAACAACTAATTACTCCAACAGCGAGAAAATGGAGGAGGAGGGGGAGGGGGAGGGGGAAGACCAAGGAGGCACCTTTGCGGCCGACCTTGTACGTTCCGGCGGCGAAAATGTAGTGCTTCTGCGTCCCTAGAAAATGAAAGTGAGAAAAAATGTTAGCCAAACCCAACTCATCGGAAGACGGCCCAGGATGACAGAGGGAACGCGGCGCACCACGGACGGGGTCGACGGGGGTCAGCGCCCAGACCATCTCCGCTTCAGCCCTTCCGACTGGACACTCTCCTCAGCTTCTCCTCCTCCTCCTCCTCCTCACTGCACTGCGGCCGCGCCGCGGGGCGCGACGGGAAGTCAGGCGGTTCGCGCTCCTCGGTGCTTCCGCGGCGGTAGTCGGAGTAGCAACGGGAAAGGGAGGGCCGAACAGACCAGGGTCTACGGGGTGTGTTTGTTTTGTTACCTTCATTTACCTTACCAAATTTAAGTGCACATTGAGTTTTTTTTAAGATTTGATTTACCAACAAAAATTTTAGTGTTGCCAATACTTTCAACAGCCAACGTCGGCGAGAACCAGGGCGAGCAATTAAGTTTTTATTTGGGTTTTTTCCAAGATTTGATTTACCAACAAAAACTTTGGTGTTGCCAATAATTTCAACAGCCAACGTCGGCGAGAACCAGGGCGAGCAATTTGCTCGCCCGCGCTTTGGAAGCCCAGACCACCGATGGCCCAGTAACATGGCAGCACGCGGTAGCACTCACAGATTCCAAAATCTTTTGTTAGCTACAATTAAGTGACAATTACTCACAAATGGTAGATCAAAATTGCATTTAAAATACATCATTTTATTCCTTGTAATTAAATCTTCAAAAATTCTAAAATCTTTTGTTAGCTACAATTAAGTGACAATTACTCACAAATGGTAGATCAAAATTGCATTTAAAATACATCATTTTATTCCTTGTGATTAAATCTTCAAAATAAGATATCAGTTCAATATATTTTCTCCAATATTTTTTTTATAATAAGGGGGCTATGTATTAAAGAAATGATTTGATAAATTTTGTTACGGTAACTATTCAAACGCAATTTTCTTCATACATGCTAAAATTTGGAAAAGTAACGAACCAAACTCACATTTTCTCAATTTTTTTTATAATGACCATAATTTGGTAAAGACAAATCTTAAAAAAGTTGTCATACGTAACAAACCAAACACACCCTTCGTTCTTTACAATGGTGGAAGTGGGCCAAATAATCTGAGATCGTAGCAATCCTCGTAGGCCCATCACCAGGGCCCATATAGAGGTTTTCTACTCCCTCGTCCCATTTAAATTTATAAAAAATATTAATAAAAATTTCGATCAACAAATCTTAAAAATACTAGTAGAATTCAAATGACACGAGGGAGCAACTCGAAGCCGTGCACCTGCAACATCTTTGAACACTGGCTTCTGCTTTGGGTTCGTGCTGCGTTTTGTCCATTGGCTATTTCTTCTTGGAATTCCCGGCTGTGTCAATCGAGGTCGTCTCGCATTGCTCTCAACGAGGAGGCGAAGACAATTTAAAATCAGACCACGGTTCGCTTCACGATTTATGCAATTCAGCTAAATTCGTAAATATTTGGCAGCAAGTCAAAACCGTGCCCGTTTGGCCTAAAGTGAAATCTACTGACGAACGGGATGATTCCCACTTTTCCACTAGCCAAAGCAAGAACATGTACAACAAAAAGTACTGGCCAAAATACATTTTGTCGGCAAAGGCGATTTGATTTTTTTTTATAATTATTCGCATGCCCGCCTTTCCATTTTCTCCGCCCATTTCTTCTCGTCGATCCGATCATCCCCTTCCCTTCCGATCAACAGTGGGTCCAAGCGGCGAGCAGGCTCCGCTTGATGGCGCGTATCCTCTCCAGGCACCGCTCCGCGCGCTCGATGGCCATCTCCGCCCTGTCCTTGGTCCCATCCTCCGCCGCCGCCGTGGCAGTCCTCCGCCGCTTCCCGTCCTTCCGCTCGCCGCCAACAGGCTTCCTCTTCCGGGTCGAGGACTCTGCAAACCAATGTTCCACAAGCGCCTCGCAAGATGAGCGTTCGACAGACAACTGTGCACGAATGCGCGATCGCGCTGAACCAGGCGCGAGAGACAGGGCAGAGCAGAGGATGACAGCGCGTGGAAAACTAACCGACCTTGGGTGGTCGAGAGGTGCAGGACGGGAGGAAGGGTGGCGGCCTGGGATGAGGAAGTGGCCGCGGCGGCAAGCGGCAGGAGAGACGCGGCCGCGTCGACGCCGGGTTCGGCGACGAGGCGCTGGAGCTCGGCCTTGAGCGGGCCGAAGCGGCCCGGGTGCGCCGCCTCCAGCTTCGCCAGCTCCTCGCCGGCCACCTCCGCCATCCACGCCCACCCGCCCGACGTCGCCGTCGCCATCGCCCCTCGCATGTCCAACGAAGCGCAGCTGCGCAGGACGGTAGCGTGCTAAATGCAGCGGCGGCGGCGGCTAAATGGAGGACGGAGGAGACCGGTGACACGCCACGAATAGGCCGTCACAGTGATGGTTTGATTTCGACCGATGGCGACTGATGTGAGATGGTGCATTGGTGGGTGACTCTTGATCTGACCTAACGCTGCCCGCCCGCTCCCGCGCCTGCGCGACACGGGCGCTGGGGCTGTGTGGAAGTCAGAAAGCGCACAGGTCCTTGTGTTATCGCGAGCCCCGCCCGCCCTCGCTTCGCGGGTGCCCGTGCGCGCGCTGGGAGCCTCGGCTCCCGCGGCCTTTCGAGCCCCTCCGTGGTCCAGCTGCGGGGAACGTCGCGAGCGCGCACCCACCTCGACGAGTCCACGCCGCAGATATGAAATCGTCGTGATTGAGACGGTGCAGGGCGGCCTGGCCTGTTGGTTGCGTGGAAGGTGGAAAGCGAGCGGGTCTTGTCGGGCGCCGCGCCGGCGTGGATTAGCGGGAACGCTGCCCGTTCCAGAGCTGTGCACGACCGCCACTTCGGGCCTTGGTTCCCGGTGCTTTTCGAGTCCTGGTCTGCCGCCTGCTGCATCTTTCCGTGGCTCGGGCGGAGTGTCGTCCTGGTTGCGTCGCCCGCGTGGTCAGGGGCCAACCACACATCATCGGCTCACTGCTTGGATGGCAACTGCGCTAAACGTCAAATGTTCCAGACACAAGGAGAAAATCTTCACATTTCGTGCTTGCATTGCGTCCCTATGGACGCACACTTCCGGAGGGTAGGTGCAACGCCTTTATTGATCGACATTTTGCTTTGCTCCCCATGCCATGAAGCCACACGAAACCGGGCTTCCGCGCGGCTGCCGCCACCAGGCCGCCAGTCCCGGGGCAGAGAAAAGCAGGCAAGGCGGCAAGCGGCTGACGGCACAAGGGCAAATGGCAGTTTGACCGAGCCGGCTACGCACAGCTTGCTGGTGAGTGGATGGATAGGGTGGGCTCGGTGCACGGGTAGGTACGGCTAGGCGTGTTGGGAACCCGCATGGCCGGATGCCCACCGCTTGCGTCGCGTGGGGCTCCGCGAACCGGAGTGGCACCGCGCCACCGCCTGCGTCATTGGACTCGGGTGCCATGGGATGCATACTTATCTAATATTACAAGAGCTACTTTAAAACATAGAAATTTCGCATAAATTTTATAAAAATTTCATAAAAATCAGTTAAATTTTATAGAAAACGAAAAAAATTCCTCAAAGCCTAAGTTTTAACTCTCAAGATTTAACTCGTGATCATTTCCACTTAAATTCTTACGTGGACTGCTAGATTTTGCAGCATTCCACACGGTTTCAGCGATTCTCCGTCTCCACTGCACCGAGTTCAAGCTGCTCCATTCGTCCGACAAATACTGTAGCATTTGTTCTAGTATGTGACATTATCTAATTTGATCAAAAACAAAATACTATAATACTTATCATACTTATTTGAATAAGACAAATAGAAAACAGTTTAAGAACAGGAGTACAATGCACTGTTTAGGTCACAGTAAGATAACAGTTTCATCACATGAAAAAAAAACTCCAATCTAAACTAAACACATTCATCTCCAGGCGTCCATGAACTTTGTATTCGGGATAATAGCAGAGTCATCTGTAGCGTACAAATTTGCAATCAGGAAATTGTATCTGACGTGCAACAGGTGCAAACAAAACAATCCTGGACTGCTCGTAGTTCCTGCATCGCCTCCAGACGATTTGCTATATACTGCTTCACGAGGTGATACAAAAGCGCCTAGAACAATTGCCATGAAGAGTCGAGTGCGCCCATAAACTGAAATGAGCAACCTGTCCATATCCATCTGCATATTTCTTCACCTCAAGTTACTTCTGGAACGAAACGGAATACGAGCCTGTGTTTGGATCTTTCACAGCTTTGAAATTGTCAACACTCATTCCAAAGCGTCCCAGCACTGAGTTCCCCAATTCTTTTAGCTTTCCTGTAACATGAGATAATGTAGGGTACATCAAAAGAAAACATCAAGTGTCACTAGCATACGAAGAACAACACAAGAGATAATGTAGAACTGATAGGCCTGATAATTAAAAGAGGATATCATGAAAATTCATTTTGTTCAGCAGGCAATGCATGGACAATGTCACTGTTCTTAGATACCACTACATATTGTGCTGGTAAATAGATAACACTAGTTCACATGAAGTCCTCAACTAGTAAAGAATCACAGAAAAACAGCTTGTGCGCATGAGTCTACAGCTTGGTACAATGAGATCATGATGCTCGAGCTAGCTTCTCTAGTCTTCTAGAGCTTTTCAATAGCTCTCTTCTGTTGTTTTGCTCTCCTTCTATCCTGTTTTGTACAGTCCGTTATTTTGTTTTACCCTCCTTTATATTCTAACAAAATATTACCACAGCAGGGGGTTCCCTTGCTGTACAGTTTTAAAAAAATAATGCTATTCAAGTTACTTAAAAGTGCAGCATATTACCAATCATTTCTTCCTTCATCTTTTCCCTTTTTTCAGCTGCCAGGGGTTCAAGGCGGAACAGAGATCTCTTGGCATGTTGATTTGAGGGATCAAGCTCAAGAATTTTTTTCATGTCTGTGAATAACAATAATTATACACCAGAGAGACCCTCAGAAATAATGCACATTCATGTGAAGTGAAACTGACAGATCTGAATAAAGAAAATTAGTATGTGGGGGTGAAATCTAACCAGCAATAGCTTCGTCATAGTGTTCAAGCTTTTCATGAGCTTCTGCCCTCCGGAGCAAGGCTTTCAAATACGAGGGATTCAGTTCAAGTGCTTTTGTGCATTCTTTAATTGTCTCATCATATTTCCCCTAAATAAATAGAGTCAGTATTGTGCTTGCTTGTAATGAGGCAGAGAATGACCTAATTCAAATAGAAGCATCACACGAATTATAAATACTAAATAAATAATTCAAACATCACAATGTCAAAACTACAAATTATTTAGAATCTAGACTAATCAAGCATGACCTTTTTTTATAGAATTAGGAGAAATGATCAAAGATTTCAACAACCAACACCAGATATGCCAGGCCTAGCCTTGCATGTTTGGCGAAAAGGGAAAAAAAACCTTATGTACAGGGACTGTTGGCAGCTTTATAAAAGAAAAACTAGCCGGTTGTAGGTCAATAAGAGTTAAAAAGATAGAGTTAGCTGTTAGGGGCCGTTTGGATCCCTTCATTTTGGAGGAATTGAAATCTATATAATGGATTAGACTATTTGGCTTGGAAATTGACATTCCATAACATTCCCAAGCTCACAAATAAGCCTATCTCAAATTCATAGGTTGGGAGATGGAAATGGATTCTATAAATCATTATGCTATAATTCTATCCTCCAACTTATAGCACACTCTTCAACTCACTTCTCTACAATAGAAATGCAATATATAAGTATACCCCTTGTATGCCTAACAATAAATATACAAATATATTCCATATACAACTATGTTAGTTTAATTAATCTATGCCTAAATTGTAATTATTAGAATGAATTCAATTCCAAGATTCAAACGGGCCCTTAAGGATTTTGAATGACTGGATTTTAGGAGGGAAACATCATCATGTAAAATATTACTCCCTTCGTTTCCAAATTTATAAGTCGTTTTGGGACTGGGCATGGCAATCAAGGGGTGGAAAAGGTGGGATGTACTGAAAACAAGGAGATAGAGATGGAGAAGTATTGGGAGGAGACAAAGTATATTGAGAAGCGAGAATGACTTATAATTTGAAAAAAGTGAAGGAGTACAGAATGACATATAGGGTCCCTTTGGTAGAGCTCCCAGCTCCTGATATTTTGAATTCACTCCTGATTCTCCTGTGAAAGTGATTCTGTGGCTGAAAGTGATTCTCTTTGATTCTCAGGACAAAGAATCACTTCACAGAATAAGGAAAAGCTAATTTTTTCAGCTCCCAACCCTTTAGTTCATTTCAAAGAATCACTTCACAGAATCAGATAATGATCACTTCTCTTGAAAAACAGTGTTTAACAGAGCTCCCCTGATTCTGCCTAAGAATCAGGAGCTAGGAGCCTAGGAGCTCTACCAAAGGGGCCCAAAATTTGGGAAGGGGGGAGTAGTACAAATGCAGTACCGAAGTTGCACAAGAACAAGCATTAAAAAAACTCTAGTGCAGGGGGGAGGGGGGATAAGACAGCCTCTAGGCATTGCGGTAAGAAGAAGACCAATCACGCAAGTCAAGAAAACCTCCCAAACCTACGCCCCATCCTTATACAAAGCACCGTAGCCCGTGTAAGAACAACCAACGATCTGGATTGGACTTAGACCTATGCTTTGGCATGGGGCAAGGGACTTTTTAACCCTGGGCTGAAATTCGCTCCCACAGAGGGTCAAACCCAGGACCTAAGGGGTGCAATCATGTCAAGCAATATGATAGTTTCGAGTTGTTCAGTCAGAAAAAGGGCTTTACCAATTTCAAGAAGCATATAGCACGATTTGAATGGCTTGTAGAGCATACGTCTTCAGCAGATTCCAGCTCAGCAGCAATTTGCAATGCCTTTTCATATTGTGACAATGCTTCCTCATACTGTCCAGCAGCAAAAAGCTTGTTTCCCTCTGCTTTTGCATCATTTGCTTGACTTCTAGCTTTCTACAGCAAGTTGAAAGAAAAATCATTCTTGAAGGTGCAATGAATCCTTCTATTAGAATGTTAGAGAACATTCAGATCCCAATTAATTCGAATATTTTAGCTAAAGCATTGAGATCCAATTAACAGTTTCCATAAGCTTGCAACATTTAAACACAATGACAAATCTGATCACCATTTACTATGATTGGCAATTACTGTTAGCCCAATGTTGTATCAAAACAGCCCATTTTGTTGTTTGGTTACACCTGCTAAGTTCTGCTACAAAATGTTCCATTTCTGACGTACAAAACCAGGATTATTGTATGTTGGAAAAAGAAATTAATAAATTTTGTAGCAAGGCGAGTAAAATTTAAAGCACAAGTTCTATGGACTATGAACCATGGCAGATTTGCATATCTCATATGCATCATTTTCTAGCACCAGTGGATAGTTAGACTTTACCATGTCCTATTGTCATGTTTCTGCTCACGTAGGAGTTTTTTATAGCCAAAAACAAAGATGACCAATCATTCAACTCATGTGGCACAATTGAATCTTAAAATGACCTATGAAGTACTTTCATCCTAAAAACTGGTAATGATAACTATTGTAACATATAAGAAATAAGATAATGAATGAATGAATGCATACTTTCTAAAGGGCATCCCACAGGTCTAACCAATTTCAGAATATGATCCGTGAATCATGGAGTTCAAAGCTTGTCACAACTGAGTACTAAACATAGTACCATCCTGAATCCTCCACTTGACACATGTTTATTACGGCAAAAAGGGCAATTTGATGGTTCATCGCTACTCACAACTAACCTACGACAACCAGCAAGGCCAGCAGTTGACTAACCTGGTAGTCTTTTGTGCAAAACTTTTGCATTTCCCAGAGACAGAACAATTAATGCCCCCCCCCCACCCCAACCCACATAGTAGCTTTGTATTTCTTATATCTGTAGCACAAGCAGACAGTTAGGCTCTATTGGATTCATTTTCTCAAGCACTTAGTATTAATTTGTAATCAAACCAAGGAAATAGATCACTCACCAAGTGTAAACTCACCCTTCTATGACAAACACAAAACACCCACATCATGAAACAAGCATACAGACCTATGGTACCACTTCAGATGTCATAACGTCAAGAGTGAATGAAGACACCACAACAATTCCTAGTTACTATAAAACACCTCACAAGGGCCAAACAAAATTACGAATATAAAAGTATAATCAGTGGAAGCTACCAAGTTCATAGCTTGTACTTGTCAGCCAGACAACCACTAAGTAGTCCTACTAAGCATGGTACCACGAGGTACCGTGATCCAGTTGCTAACAATAAACAGGGGAAATTGAGTGGGGTTTCATTACTATCAACTACTAAATCTACCGTGGTCGACATGGCTACCAGTGGGCTAATCCATCACTCAACCTCAACGCATGAACTAAGCAACCGATTCAAGGAAATGACTTCATTCCAGTACCTACACACTCAACCCCAGATTTGATGACCACAATCGGCAAACGGAGTGAGCCAAAGTTAAATACACTCGTGTGGCACTACCTCCCGCAGCTGCTCGTCGGTGAGAGCGTCCTCAAAGGCGTCCTCCTCTTCCTCCGCCCTCGGCGCCT
>BCLG01000564.1:141754-157737 GCA_001602295.1 Zoysia matrella
TCCCCGCCCGCCGCCTGCTCCTTGGGAACCGGCGGCGGCGAGCGGGACGCCGCCTCCCCGCCGACAGCGGCAGCAGGTCGCTCCGCGGGCGCGGAGGACGCGGGGCGCGTCACCTGCTCGGGCTCGGGCTCCGGCTCGATCACCACCATCTCTGGTCCTCGTCGATGGGTGTCGACGACTCCGTCTCTAAGGCGTGCGCCGCAGGAAAAGGGCGGATGGGGCCGTCGAATCGCAGGGTCGCGGCACGCTTCTGCTCCGGGCGGGACGTGGAAGCGAAGGTACGGGAAGGCAGGGGCAATTTTGTCCAGGCTCGAGGTTTATGCGCCTTTTCCAGAAGAAAAAATAATAATGGTGACCGTGGGCCTGAATCGCTTCACTGTTCGTTTTGTAAGGCCCAAGCTGATTGCATGAGCCACCCAAATCCATCGCTGACCCGGACGTTCAAAAATTAGATAAGTTTCAAATTCATATGAATCACATAGAATTTTATAGATTTTTTTAGAAAAATATACTCCCTTCGTCTCAAAATAAATGTCTTTTTAGATTTTGAAACATCTTTCTTTGACCATTCTTTTTATTAAAAAATGTATAAAAATATTATTTATTTTTTTGTGAAAATATTTATTATTAAAAAGTACTTTAAACCTGACTATTTTTGTAAATTTTTTAAAGACGAATGGTTAAATTTGATTTTAAAAAGTCAAAACAGCATTTATTTTAAGACGGAGGAAACAGTACGAGCAGTAACTAATGGATAAACTGATTGACCATCAGCTATAAATCTCAAGAGCTGCTACCATATGTTTCACGATCGATACAACAAAGCATCCAGCTACACATAACGCCGCCACTCTGTTGTTCAACCTATTTATGATGTACAGATGACAGCAATAAAACACCATATTAAAGCAATCCGAAATTTCAAAGTAAAATGAGAAATAACTTTAATCTAACATAAAGATAAAAAAAAGCTCACTCAAATTTTGTTTCGCAAAACATCACCCCCTCATTTTAAAATGCTGACACCGTTGGTTTCTAATATTAACTTTAATTATTTATCATATTTACAAGTTTATTTTATTGATAATAGTATTTACAACTTGATTAATAGTTTTACATATTTAAATAAAATATTAAATAAAATAAATTATCAAAGTTGATATTAAAAATTAATAGTATCAGTATTTTAAAATTGAAGAGAGTAGTTCTACAAAAATGAGCAAAGCATAAATGCCCCCACAAATGGACATGTTCTTCCTCGGGTATAATTAGGGATGCAAGTAGATATTCAATAGATATTATCCGATTAACAATATGTGGTGGAGAGGGAATTAGTTTATTTAAAAAAAAATCTTGATGATCCAACGAAAAAAACAAGAAACTTGCATCCCACTGACGAACGAAGAATATTTCATTTTGGACATTTGAAAATTGAAACATACCACCCAAAAAAACAAAAACTTATTGTACTTCCCATTGACGAACGAAGAATATTTCATTTTGGACATTTGAAAATTGAAACATCACGGGCACAGCAGTTTGGCCCAAGCGTCTACCGTAACCGTTCCATTCCCGGTCTATATAACCGCCTCCAATCCACTTCGTTTCGGCAGCCATTGCCACCTCCCCGCCAGCTTTCTCCCAACTCCAGTGGCACCCTTCCACGTCCCCCTTCTTGTCGTCTTGCTCCTTCCGCTTGTGCCGCTTCTCCCCGCCGCCGCCTCCTCCTCCTCCTCCCACCACAACTTGCCGGCGAGCGCCCATGCCCACGTCCACCGCCACCGCTCCCTGACGACGACGGCCACCGCCCGCATCATCCCCGCGCCTTCCATGCACCGAAACCACTTCGGGTTGGAGGAGAGCCAGTCGCTGCACGTACTCGACCACCCCTTCACCCCAGTGGCCGCGCAGGCTCCCTCCGGCGAAGAGGCCATGGCAACGATCGGAGCGGCTGCGACGGCTGCGGAGCCCACGCGGCTTGATCAACCCCAAGCGCCCTCGCCGCCTCCTTCCTTCGACCCGGCCGCTGATCAGACCTCCCCGACGCCGCCGCAGCCGCGAGCCAAGGTGCAGTGGTCTGCGTCGGGCGTCGCTGCTACTCCACCGCTCGACGAACCGGTCCCCTCGACCACGACGCTTCCGCTTCCCCACCCCCCGTACTACAACGCGGGGGCGACCCCTTCCGTTCCCGTCCACGCCAGCGGGGAGGCGACAGTGGCCTCGGTGGACGACCTAGGTCTGCCGCAGCTCGCGAAGGTGCTCACATCGCTGGGGTACAACGAGATGGCGTCGGCGGCAACGCTCCTGGCCGACTCGCCACCCGTCGCTGGGTGGTCCGGGGCCATAACGGTTTTCGCGGCGCCTGACGTCTTCCTCCAGGCCTCCTGCCCCGGGTGCTCGCGCCGTCGCCTCTTCCTCGAGCACATCGCCCTGGGCTACTTCCCCTTCTCCGAGCTCGCCGCCGCGCCCACCGTGAAGCTCCCGTCGGCTTCCGTCGGCTTCTGCCTCAACGTCGCCCCCGAGCCAGGGCCGTTCGTCGTCAACCACGTCAGCCTGTACGTCGACGGCGTCGAGATCTCCTACCCCGAGCTTTACAACGACGGCAAGTACGTGGTGCACGGGCTCCACGGCTTCGTCCCGCCGCTCTCGCACACCTCCTGCAGCTACGAGGCCGAGCAACACCACCACCGCCGCCACCACCTCACCGCCAGGTCGGCCGCCACCTCCGCCGCGACTGCCGCGTCCGTTGTGCGCATCATGATCCGCGACGCCATATCCCGGCTGCGCTACGGCGGGTTCGGCTTCGTGTCGCTGGCCATGCGCGTCAAGTTCGCCGAGCTGGAGAAGTTCTCGAACCTGACGGTGTTCGCGGTCGACGACCAGGCCATCTTCACGGGCGGGGGGCAGGATTACGTCTCATCGGTGCGCTTCCACGTCGTCCCCGGGCACCGCCTCACCCACGCCAACCTCCTGCGGCTCCGCCCCGGCACCAAGCTACCCACGCTGACCGGCGAGTACCACCAGCTCGTCATCACCCACGGCGCCGGCTCCGGCTCCGACGAGGTCCGGATCAACTACATACCCGTGAAGGAGCCTGACGTGGTGGTGAACTCGCGCGTGGCCGTCCACGGCATCTACGTGCCATTCCCGCGCCTCCACCTCCCCAGCCTCGCCTCCTCACTGGCCGCCGCCTCCAGCATCCAGATGAATAGCAGCTGCGTCGTCCGGGGACCATTCGGCGGCTGCGCGTCCACAGCAACGACTTCATCGGCCTCCATTCCGGCTGCTCATTTCTACGGCGAAGGACAGTAAGTAGTAACGCGCCTCGTGTCATTGGTTCTGCTTCCGGTTGATGGATGGTAATGTTTGTTTGGTCTTCATGATGCTTGATGTGTCCTGATGAAATGGTGCCGGTCTCAATTGGTTCATGTTTCTGATCGACTGTTGCTTATTGAGACTGGAGTTTGGGAGAAATTTTGAGAGATCCATGCTGATCTGGGTCTTCTAATCTGCATTTTCCTGTCTGTTGCAATTTGGTTGTTCGGATGCTTCTTTGCCTGCCAGAATTCGTGGATGTTCATGAACATGATAAAATGGAATACAGTTCTGTCTTCTGAGTTCTGAGAATGAATGCTTCGTGTCATGCCTAATTTCGCCCAAGCTTGTGTACTCTCTGAATGTCTGGTTTCCGTTCGCGCAATGATTCGGAACTTGTCTACGTAGCCGTGAAGTGAGAAGAAGTACAACGGCCTTCAATGGTATCGAGCTCACAGACAAACTTTTTTTTTTAACTGTAAGTGTCATTGATATAAATCAACCAGGATTACAATCTAAATCCAACAGACGAGCAACACAAGCTGGTTGGGGCTTCATGTCACTTCTACAGCCTGCTTTCACATAAGTCATCAGATACACAGATGAGTGATTATGATTGACGGACCCTTTTTTTCTGTAGGGAAGCTCTATTTGAGCATCCGCAACGTCGCGCCGTGCGAGCAAGGTTCTGTTCGATTTTTTACAGTTCGATCCCTCCAACGTATAAATCGATTGGTGCGCCCAACTTTGAATTAGAAAATTCCTTTCTCCTATTCTTCCGGACGCAACCTTCTCTTTGTTGGAGGAAACTTGTACAGCAGACTCGTATTTTATTCACCTTGGTTCGCTTTGAATCGCATCGAGCAGATGGTTCGATTATTTCTCTCTCCTCACTCGGTTCGAAGGCTACAACGTGCTCGGTTCGTTCGTCGAACCAACAGTCGAACCATGGTTCGGTCCCAACATACGTTGTGGATGCTCTTTGTCATCCTCTCAAATAGGGAGCAACCCTAACATTACCTCCTCTCACTTTTGTTTTTCCCCTTTGTCATCCTTGTGTCCATTTATTGCTAGATTGTTTCAGATGGAAAAAATTATTTTGCCGCATACCTATCCCGGATCGCTAGCATGAGTATGTCACTAACCGGGCGGTGCTACAGATAATTGCCAACGGCGAAAGACGCAGGCTCCCGCAATGCGACGATCGATACTTGGCTTAGGTAAAAGCGTATCTACGGTGCGAGGTGGGTCTTGCTGATGCGGCGATGCCCTCCCGTTCCTTCGAAAGCAAATCCGACGGACAAGCGAAAGTGTACTGTACCCTGCTTGCCATGACCGACGCGGCCAAGGGCCAACTCTGGATAACCAGATTTTCTATTAGCATTCTCTATATCTATCACCGTCGAAACGATAAATAAACACATAAAATAAATCTTTTATTTTTTTAAAAAAATAAATTTCACTTATAAATCTACGGATGATTCTACGTTACCTGAGCCTTCCGCCCCCGTACTCTGCCAAAAGCGTCGTCGAGTCCTTGCAGTCCGCGCGTCCAGCCAGGAACCGCCCTGCTGCAACGGTGCAGGCGAGCGGTTGGAACAAGTGGACCCCAACAGTAACAGACCTCAACTGACTGTCGCAGTACTGGCAGTCTGGCAGACTGGAGATTCCGAGAGGACTGTGTGGGTCCGTGGCGCTGGCCGCTCGACGTGCCTATGGGCGACGACACGAACACGACCTGCCATGTCGCGAGCTACTCCTACGCGCGTGCAACAGCGCCCTGTTTGCCGGTCCTCAAAATGGTAGAAGCAGATTTTCTACGGGCCACCTTATATACTCAATATATTTAAAACTGTTGAATCGATAGATAAATAGATAAAATAAATCTTCTATTTTATATATCACATATCATTCACTTTATTCACGATCACTTTAGCTATTTATCTCCTCATTGTATGATTCACCCGATCACTTGCAACTGCCCAACAGTTGTTCTGTACATGCACATGTGGCAGACACCGTTCGTGAGACCCGCTGGACAGAACTATTCGTGAGAACGATGAATGAAAAAAGACTAGTGGTTTCCATTTCATCGAGTTAAATTGTCTCTCTATGATTCTTCTCTCAACAGGTTTCACTTCGGACTCATCATAACCTCTGAACCAACAAAAAATTAAAAATTCACGAGTAAATATTTTATAAAACGAGATGAATATGAGATGATAATAGATGAGTGAATGACACGTTGTATCATAAATGAAACTTATTTATTGAAAAAAATGAATGTTTATTTATTGATAAAAATAAAAAAAATTGGTCGTGAAAAAATCCGCTTATAAAAAATCAAGCCTTCCGCGGACGTTCGGCCAATAAATCTGGGAGACGCGGCCATCGCAGGCTCGCGCAGCCGGCAAGCGGGATTGTTCGGGTTCCAGGCTCCAGCCTCCAGCTGCGCCTGCGCGGACTCATCCGATGCCCGCTTTGGCGGAAAAAGTGACACATCAAAAGAGATTAGCTTGCTGCTGGCTGCTGCTCGTGTGTTCTCTTGGACCATGTGAGTGCACCGTCATGCAAGTATGCAAGTGCGAAAGGCCTCCACCACCGGGCTGAACTTGTAGCGCGATGATGTTGGCGGCTGCAATGCAAGGCCTGCTTCCAGAACGCCGACGACTTACCTGCACAGACCTCAAACCGGTTTCACCCTGTTCCAGGAGCATGCAGCCTATGGAAGATTGGGCGCATTGCGCCCTCTCTTCTTCAAGTGCACACAAAAGCTTGCAATTCCTGCTGAATCCTAGTTGGTAGTCGCTCATGGTAAAATAGAGGCAAAAAAAAAAAAAACAGCTGAAACTCAATGCATTCTATTAGCAAGGCATCAGCGATGCATGAGCATGACAAAGTGAAGCTTTGGTCGACTTGAGCACAACCAAGACTGCATCATTTTTACAAAGTCATAGCAATAGACATTCTCACTTTTGATACTGATCAAACTGACACAGGGTACAATATTATGAAACAAGACATAATCGAGCAATGCTCAGCAAAAGTTGGCTAACATTGCATATGGGACATGACTGAATGACACATCACGTCGAGAGTCATATTTCAGAATGTTGGTATTTGCCAGATAGCAGGCTACAAATCACACAACAATAGTCGACACAAATGCCCTCAGTAGCGGTACTTGGTTGAGTAGTCCTTCGGCGCAATCACCAGACCACGGCCCTTGCGGGCTCCCCTGTAGACAGTCTCCACGATGTCAATGAACTCCTGCTTGTCCTTCAAGGCCCAGTTGATCTTATTATTATTTCCTGTCCCAAGATCAATCATGATGTGCTTGTTCCGGAAGAAGAACATCACCGTCGATGGATCATACAGCTCGTACATGGTGTTGAAGTCAGGAACCTCAGTGATGTCAACGAGGTAGATAACAGCAAAGTTCTTTATTGTTTCAGCCACTCCAGCCAGCACTTCATCCATCTGAACATAGAAATACCAAAACAGGAATCTCAATAATGCAAAAAAAAAGTAGCACTCCCACCGTCTCAAATTATAAGTCATTCTGGACTTCTCAAATTTTCTCAAATTATAAGCCAATCTCACTTTCCGAGACACTTTTTTCTCTTTTCAATACATCTTCACTCTATCTCTCTCCTCCTCGTTTTTACAACATCCCACCTTTTTCACTTTTCTTAATTGACGTGCCCAGCTCCAAAATGACTTATAAAACGGGACAAAGGGAGTACTAAATTGCAGTAGAATCACAGACTGAAACAACAAAAATCGAAGTGCAAACAAACTATAAAGAAAGGGCCTGTTCGGTTCAGCTTCTTCCGGCGGATTGTGGCTGCGCGGCTGCAGCGATTCAGCTTGTTCACTGTAGCATCAATTCCAAACGGTAAAACATGCAGCTGTTACTAGCGGATCTGAACACACCCAAAGTTTAGATAGAGTCCAAATAAATGCACACATTTTTCATTAAAAACATACAATACAAGACCTAACTCACCATGATGATAGAGCATTGGTAGCAAAGTTCTCATTTACGATAGCATAAATCACTGCAACTCAACTTAGCAAATACCATCAATAAGCAAAACAATTGCAATTCACAACCCTCTTGTACCAGCAAGCAGAATACTTACTTAATACGACTGATCATTCAATAATCTATCCACATATTCCTGTGTCAATCTTTACCGAGTTTCACGAATCTATAACTGCTCCCAGATATTCAATCAGCATCCCAGTAATTACTGTATGTCAGATAGAGAATTCGCCCCAAAAGACAAAAAGGAGGGTTCCATGATAGTAGTGGTTGAGTTTGGCATGACTGTTTGTGCACATATTTTCTGCGTGTAGATACACAACAATTACTCCCTCCGTTCACTTTTTGTTGTCGTTTAAGACAACTTCGCAAGGATTAAGGAAACACAGAGTTGACGATTCTACCCTCGAGCTCTCTTGCACAGCCGGCACTCATTCCACCGTGCCTATCAGGCGCGCCTGCTGCCGTGCCTCACCGGACCTCCCCAGCGCACCTTCCACCGTGTGTACCCAACGACCTTCCGTCGTGCTCCCCATCGTGCTCTGTGGCCCGCTTCCCCAGTCACACCATGCTCCCCGGCGCGCGGCCCACCTCCCCAACCTGATTAATGGAGTGTCGTACCATTGCTACTCGTTCTACAAGCGATAGAAAATTTTGATTTCTGAAATCCGATTTTGAAATCAAAGAGGAAAGCAATAGATATATAGAAAAATCCGATTCTGAAATCAAAGAGGAAATCCCCTGTTCTACAAGCAATAGGAAATTAAAGAGCAGCGATAGTGCAAGCACTACATCCGCGGCCATTATTGCAAACAACAGTTGAAAAATAGCAGCGGTGGCTCTGTCTAGGCGAAAGGCCCCTGGTTGTGAGTGAAAGGTGGCTGTGGCCATTGGAGGAGGGCAGGCAGGGACCTTGAGGAGGAGTACTGGCCTCCACGGGGCAGAGGCGGTGACTCCTTCGGCAGATTGAGCGGCGCCGGTGAGGTCAGACCATTTCTTCTCAGCCCCCTCCTCTGGTAGCACGGGGAGGATGCCGAGGGGCTATGGAAAGTCGCTGCGTTGGGCTCGAAGATGTCCAGATCGAGGTGTCGACGGTGGCGGCCTCGGTGGCTTGGGCCAGGCTGGGTGGGTGGCGATGAGCAAACAGGATGAAGGGCAAACACGGAAGACCACAACGTTTGTGAACTGCAACGACAACAAATTAAGCACTTTGAACTTTGAACTAAAGCGTCAATAAAAAAAAGAACAGAGGGAGTATCCTTTCTAGCTTGCTAAATAACAGTAAGGCCCCGTTTGGAACACAGAAATTTCACAGGAATTTCGCAAAATTTTTACAGGAATCAATTTAATTTCACAGAAAAAACGCATGAAAGGAAAGATTTCCTCCGTTCCAAACGGGCCCTAAATTTGTTGTACTTAACATCATAACATGTACCAGTCTTCACAACAAATCCCCAATGAACTCGTTCCATCTCACCAATACCGCAGCCTGGCCAAAAATCAACACAAGCACGCCCAGCTGAGCCGTACCCTCCTCTAATTCGCCCCAAAGGAACCCCGCAGTAGGTATCCAATTTCAGAGATCAACGATTATCGGAGCTAGGGTTAGGCGGCGGGGTCGTTACCTGCATGCAAGTCTCGTCCCAGTCGTGGCCGAAGCGGATGATGACGAGGCGCTCCTCCTCCGCGAGGATGGCCTGGTCAACCGCCCACCCCGAGTGCAGGTGCGGCAGTAGGTACGACATCTTCTTCGCCTCTCCTCCCCTGTCCGCCGCCGGCTTCTGCTGCTGCTGCGCTCGTCTCGGCTTCCGCTGGTGCCTGATTCACAGAAAGGGAGCGGAATCGGATTCCGGTGGAAAGTTCGACGGCACTCTGCTTGGTCGGTTGGTTTAGGGCCTTTAGGCCGTCATGTAGACGGGCTTTGGACCATTTCTCTTGTCCGGTTGGGCCTCCACAGACACGAGCTCTGTGGGCAACTCAGAAGTACGGCCAATTCTATCTAATGCGACTTGGCCCAGTACGAACGGGTCCTTGTGTTTTATGGTCACACCGTATCGAACGGCTGCTCTGCTTCCACTGCATTTGTTTAATTGCAATCTTCAAGTGTATTTATAATATAGTCTCGGTGACATATTTGAATTGCACCATCAAATATAATATTTCATGACATGCAACTTCTAGAATCTTTTTGTTCTGTTTTGCAAATAGCAGATTAACAAACTTTGATAGGCAACTGTATTCTTCAGCATGGTTCAGATGCCTTGTAATGTTGTCGTTCTACAAATGATAATGCATAATTGAGTTGTTAGAAATATCATCTGCGGACAGGTGATGTGCTTGTCTATCATCACAACACAATTTTTGTCCTGTGAGAAAAGAATGTCACAGTTCATCTCTTTTGGGTTTCTTTCTCGTTCAGAGGGAAAATATCTTTAGTTGTAGGGCTATATTTAGGAGACAATGCAAACGAAACACAATTAGTTTGCTTGGAAGCTACGCTTCTGCAGCAAGTAGGGGTGCAAGTTGGGTACCCATTGGATATTTGAGGGTCAACCTCTTAATACATTTTATGTTATGAATTTAGGAATGTGGGATAAAATTTTAATTCATTTAAAAAGATTTTTTTAGTCGTAGATCGACTCATAAAATAGAAAATTTGCATCCCAAGCAGCAAGTGTACCACTGACAGCAACGGGTGTGCACGCTTAGGTTTGCAGCAGGGCAGTTGTCGTCAGACAACCAATCTTAGCTACCCGTGAAATCTAATGCGCAGAACGGAACGTCTTGCTCCAAGAAAAGGAGTTTCGTGGTTGATGAATTGCAGGTGGAAGAAAGGTTGATTGCCCACGCTAGTTATACGTGATACGACCGCGTCAGCTTAGCTTAGGAACAATGGCTGGAGCAGAGAAGAGCGACGGATCACCTACACGGAGCAAACAACTCTACAATACTAACGGGTGGAAAAACGAAAGGGTTCGAACGGGCCTAACAGAAGCGGTGCCGTGGCGTGAGGAGGCCAACGAAGGCACGAAGCTGCGTAAACTACTTGACACCGAGCGTCATCGCGCCGCTCGGTTGCACGCAACGGACACGAGCGGTCAGAAGGAATACGGAGTACATGACGCGTGATCGCGTGGTGGCTCGGGAACCGTCTGGTGGCCGCCGGCCGGGCACGCAGTGGCGAGCTAACCGGGGGGCACGGCGGGGCGGTAGTGGTTGCGTTTGGTGACCGCACCACGACCAACACCCCCCGGGGACTGCCGGACCGGGGCTGTGAGTGACTGTGAGTTTCGTTGTCCTCGGCCGCGCCAGTGTGCTGCACCGAACCGGCGGGCACGGCATCCATGAGAATTTTGTGGCGGCTTCGCTTTATGCGAAAAAATCAAGCGCCAAGATCGTAGGTCGCCTCCTGGATCCCAAAAGCGCCGGTTGGTTGGTTCACCCATGGCTGCTCGCGACTGACGAGCGTATCTGCCGTGTCGGTTTCAGGCAATTAGCGTGCACAGGTGTAGAAATCAGGGTTTAAGTTACCGATCCAACCGCAGATACCGGTCTAAGCCAGTTTCACGGTTTTCATAAAAAAAATCAGAAAAATTGATTGAATGTATTTGAACTTTTAATTTTTTTATTTTTTATTACCGGTTTTACCTTGCTGGATGCACTGGCCGGTCGGGGTGGTTCTAGGCGGCCGTTTTCATCTTCAACCTTAATGAAATTATCAAACGCAGTGCTCCGGGCCCATTTTTGAAAGAAAAAAAAATCTTCCATCCAGACCTTGTACCCCGAGCGTACTTGGCACCAAGCCAAGCATACATTACCGTGTCAAGCAGGGAAGGCGGTTTTGCCCGCATGCTCAGAGAGCTCGCCTCCGACTAATCGTGTCACGGAAGGTTACACCGGCTTTGTTCGTTCCAGCAAGCCTTTTAGCTCACCAAATCAAACGGCCCAAAACGTCGCCATCAATCAGCGGGAAGCGCGTCTATATATCGCAGCCTCGTCCCACGAACCCCCGGCCATCTTCCATAAACCCACGCATTGGCACACCACAAGCGACACCAGTCACACCACCGCTGCAGAAACGCCATGAGCGATTTGGACGCGATGGCCGTCACGCACAACGCCACGACGGCGGGGACGCTCGGCGCCGGCGGCCTCGCGGGCCGGCTGCTCCCCGAGGTGCAGACGCTGGAGCTGCTGGTGGCCGTGTCGATCTTCGTGGCTATCCACTCGCTGCGGCAGCGGCTGTCGCAGGGCCTGCCGTCGTGGCCTGTGGTCGGCATGCTGCCGTCCCTGCTGCTCGGCATCCGCGCCGACATGTACGAGTGGGTGACCGGCGTGCTCAGGGAGCGCGGCGGCACGTTCACGTTCCGCGGGCCGTGGTTCACCAACCTGCAGTGCGTGGTCACCGCGGACCCGCGCAACCTCGAGCACCTGCTCAAGACAAGGTTCGGGAGCTTCCCCAAGGGCCCCTACTTCCGCGACACCGTGCGAGACCTCCTCGGCGACGGCATCTTCGGCGCCGACGACGAGGTGTGGCGGCGCCAGCGCAAGGCGGCCAGCCTCGAGTTCCACTCCGCCGAGTTCCGCGCGCTCACCGCCAGCTCGCTGGTCGAGCTCGTGCACCGCCGCCTGCTCCCCGTGCTCGCCGACGCCGAGGCCGCCGGCGCGGCCGTCGACCTGCAGGACGTGCTCCTCCGCCTCACGTTCGACAACGTCTGCATGATCGCTTTCGGCGTCGACCCGGGGTGCCTCAGCCCGGGGCTCCCCGAGATCCCGTTCGCCCGCGCCTTCGAGGACGCCACCGAGGCCACCATCGTGCGGTTCATCACGCCCACCACCGTGTGGCGCGCCATGCGCGCGCTCGGCGTCGGGCACGAGCGCGTGCTCCAGCGGTCCCTCGACGCCGTCGACGCCTTCGCGTACGACGTCATCCGCAAGCGCAAGGAGGAGGTCGAGGCCGCCGTGGGGCGCGGCGCCGAGGAAGCCGGGCGGAGGTCGGACCTGCTCACCGTGTTCACCAAGATGCACGACGAGGAAGGCCGCCCCGCGTACTCGGACAAGTTCCTACGCGACATATGCGTCAACTTCATCCTGGCCGGCCGCGACACCTCGTCCGTGGCGCTCGCCTGGTTCTTCTGGCTGCTCGGCAAGAACCCCGGCGTCGAGGCCAAGATCCTTGAGGAGATCGAGGGCATCGTCGCGGCGCGCAAGACGCCGAAAAACGCCGGGGAGGTCGAGGAGGAGCTCGTGTTCCAGCCGGAGGAGGTGAAGCGGATGGAGTACCTGCACGCCGCGCTCTCCGAGGCGCTCCGGCTCTACCCGTCCGTCCCCGTCGACCACAAGGAGGTTCGTACATACATATATCACATATTTTTAATTTTTTATTCATGCAAGGTCGTATTACACATATACCTATCCATGCTTAATCGATATATTTTCTGTTGTCGAAAAAATTGTGATATATTTGGACGTGCTAGAAACAATTAACATTTTAACCATGCTTAATGGTGACACGTAAAATGGACACGCGTTTTACATTTTGAGAGCGTTGCACTCTGCATTTCTTGTTCGCTGGAACCAACTCGTCCTTCTATTATCAAGTCCCTAGTGTGTGAGCAGCTGGCCCTCTCTGCATGAGCAGGGGAGTGCAGTACGTGCTTCTTGCCATGCTAGATGCTACTGCTAGGTGTTGCAGTGCCGCTGCTTGGCAAGGGGGGAAAAACTAGTGCTGCTAATATTATAGTTCTTGCCCTCTTAGCAATCACAACATTGCATGAATATTGTTCAGCCAGGTTAAAAAACCCGTTCATCATCGAGCAGTGAGCATTGATAAAAAATGATACTGACGACATATGTTACTCTGCGTGTGTTACTGCCCTCATAAATAGCAGGCCAGTTGCACGGAAGTCATGAACCGTGACGCCGTTAGACCCGTTAGCGTTTTACTGGCCAATCGGGACACAAAATTGTTTTGTTTTCTCTCGAAAGATCAAGGGGCAGAAAAATAAGAACGCAAGCAGTAGCTATAGATTGCAAGTTGGCCATCTACACATGCAAGACGCCTGCATTTTCCGTTTTATTTTTTTGGTGTGGAGGTTTGGAACTCTTATGCGAGCTAATTGCGACACGTCGCAGCAAAGGCCAATCGAAATTTTAGCACCCCCGTATTGGTAAGCTGCGTAAACATGGCAGTACACCTTGGAGGCAGTAGGTGTTTATTGGTCACCAAGCGTCCGTTTTCAGAGAGCCCTACGTACAAAAGCATCACTTTCAACGCAAAATTTTAAGGTTTCTTCTCAATTTTGACTCTTGAGCTGACAAAGTGCCATGCTGATAACCAACCATCAACCAAACCAAGCAGCTTGTACTTCACTTAAGCACAAAATCTTTAAAACCGTAGCGACGCCCAGCAGTCAACTTGTACTGATGTACTACTACAATAGTCCTCACATTCCTCTGCCACGATCCTTCGAAGAAAAAAAAAAAAAGGAAATATTTCTCGGCTACGACTACGAGCTGATCGAGCTCTGGTGAACCTGGTGCATGCAGGTTGTGGAGGACGAGGTGTTCCCGGACGGCACGGTGCTGAAGAAGGGCACGAAGGTGATCTACGCCATGTACGCCATGGGCCGGATGGAGAGCATCTGGGGCGAGGACTGCCGCGAGTACAAGCCGGAGCGGTGGCTCCGGGACGGCCGCTTCATGAGCGAGTCCGCCTACAAGTTCACCGCCTTCAACGGCGGCCCGCGCCTCTGCCTCGGCAAGGACTTCGCGTACTACCAGATGAAGTTCGCCGCCGCGTCCATCCTCCTCCGCTACCGCGTCGACGTCGTCGAGGGCCACCCCGTGGCGCCCAAGATGGCGCTCACCATGTACATGAAGTACGGGCTCAAGGTGAGGCTCGCCAAGAGGGACGGCAAGAGCAGGGTCTGAATTTCCCGGTCAGAAGTTTGGCAATAAGGCTCAAGAGCTGGCGGAAGACATGGAATGGAACAGAAGCAAGGATGCTCTCAGGTGCAGACGTGGTCTGCATGGTGTGTTACTTTTATTCTGGGAGGAACTCGGTGGTGATGTGTGAAGATATTCCTCTGTTTTTTTGTGCCTTAACTTTGTAGTGATACTATTATCAAGTACTCGATTTGTTTCATTTACATACAGTGTAGTCGAGTTTGAGGAGTATAGGACTTCTCTGTGTATATGTGTTATGATGAAAGACTGAAGCTTTTCAGGTCATGCATATTTCTAGCGCTCTTATTTGAACGAAGCAACCGCACAATTCCATTTATTTCTACAGGCATATTTGCTTGATTGAAAAATGTTCTTCGAATTGACCGAACTCGGTACTTTGGCAAATAAGTATTCCATCACCATCCACGAGCTTCAGGCAAGTGGTTGACTGCTTGTTTTTACTCAGCACTCTTCTAGAGTTTGCCCCTTTATTCAGCATGATAGGAGAAGCAGACGAACAACTGCTACATGGGTTGTTATACCTGGTTGGCCAACTCCTCTCTGTCACACAAGCCCAGAACCTGGTTGTTCAACTTCAAGCCCTGCCACTCCATTCTTCATAAAATTCAGCCACAAAGTCCTCCATGAACTTATGCCTTTTCTCTGCTCTCCTCTTCCCAACCTATGTCAGAAATAAGGCAGGCATCAGCATGTGTGAAAACATGAATCACAAGGAAGAACAAAACTATCATACTCCGACTATCATAACTGCTCATAAATTTAGCAGAGGGAAAATAGCAATATAAATTATCCTAAAATTGAAATATAATGATGGGAGTCTAAAAAATCTTCGTTTCATAGAACTTGCCTACATCAAAAGAAGAAAACACCTGATATTATTTTACATAATTTATAACTAGGCTCAACAAGGCAAATGACCTTTTTCTTTTTTTTTCCTGATAGAAGAGTATGAAGACTTCTGTCATAAAGCTCACACGTTACCTCTGTTTTCATCATGCCCTTCAACTTGAAGAGTTTCTCGTGGAAATGATTAATTGATGTCTGCTTCTCCCCCTTGGATATGTATTTCTCCTTTGACAAATTATCACGTGGAAGTATTTTAGGATCATGCAGTGCACTGTTCTTGCTCCCACCAAATGTAAAACATCTTGCAATACCTATATAAGTTATTTATGAAGATCAAAACGTGGAATTCTTATTTATTCAAGCTAAAACATGATAGAAAGACCAAATAATGGGCATTTTTTGGCAAAATATTCTCAGCCCTAGTAAACATAGTAAGATACATAAGGCCCATATTAACATAGGTTAGGTTAAGTTCAATCAAGTAAAATGATAGTACAGGTTGCTTTGCCTTAGGGTGTGTTTGGTTGAGCTATGAGCTGTGAAAAAGTAGCTGTAGAATATGAGCTGTGTGAAAGCTAAAAGCTAGCTGTGAAATTGTAAGATAATGTATGTATATATAATAATTATAATTATAGTTATATTACATAATTATAATTATGTACTATATATAATTATAACTGTAATATAATTATATATAACTATAATTATGTAAAATATATAACTTTAATAAAAGTATAATTATAATTATGTAACACATATAATTATAATGAAAGTATAATTATATGTAATTATACAATATAAAATT
>BCLG01000564.1:161667-179743 GCA_001602295.1 Zoysia matrella
TAGCAGTGCCCTGTGATAGCTTAAGCTGTGGAGTACTGCGGAACCTCTGTTAACATCATTTTTTTTTTCTTCGAGGAAATGAAATCTGAACATTGACAGTATGTAACGGAAGAAGATGTACTCCATATTTGCACAGCATAATGGCCCGTTCTTTTTTTTTTTTTTAAGAAGACAGGAACTACACAGTTACGTGTAGCAAAAGACGGCGTAATGAACTGAACCGGCGAGCTCTTCCCCCGCAACTTCGCAGTCGTTTGGGGCCACAGCCGAGTAATGAATTTCTCGTGGGCGACCACGACTTCAAAAAATTTCCTACTCGCCTTCGCTTTCGCGAGCTGTCCTACTCCTACGTGCCAAGGCTGTTCAGTTCTTCCACGAGTTGGAACCACGTTAGCTGCACCGCTCGTCGACGCCGCGCGCCTTAGAAAAAACCATCGCTGTGGAAACCCTTCGTCCAAATCCTCTTTCTCATCTCACGAACGCGCGCGCAGGCTGAGAATTTCTCCCGGTCATCAGAGACGAGAGGGGAAGAAGGAACAAAAGCTTCCAAAGATTCTTGCAGCTTCCGAGAATCTCCTGCGCGGCGCGACCATGTCGATTCGCGATTGCCCCACGACGATCGAGCAGTTGATTGATCGCTGCGTTGCATCAGGAATTTCCCTGTTCAATTCGCGATTGCCCCACGACGACTGCGACTGCGCGACGTGCCGATTGGTTTACTGGGGCGGTTCATCTTGGCGTCGGTTCCATTCTCGTCGTCCTTGGCGCGTTACCGGTGTGGTTAGTGGCGAGTAGGTGGGCGGTTTATCGGTGGGATTCCGACGTCGGCGTCATGGCAGCGAACCAGCGATGGGCGCGAGCCCAGCCAATCGCGGGAGGCTCCTGCGTGGTTGACCCGCCAACGGTGGTGGCGCCGGCCTTCTGCGTCACGGTTGCGAGGTTTTGGACGCGCGATCGACATTGGCTCGTCGCGTGGGTTTACTACAAAAACAAAACGTGTTGCTGAAATGGTGCAGACTTTTAAGCGATGGAAAATTAGTGGTCAAATCACAAAATAATGAATCAGTGCTAAGGTGGTTCCAACTTGGCTATTACAGCAGTAAATTTTTTGTAAGAATTTTTATGCTGCCCACTCCGTAGTCAGTCTCGGCGCGAGTTAGTAAGCTCCTGTTTGAAACACAGGAATTTCGCGGGAATGCCATGGTGTGCAGGTGAGCAGTTTCGGCGCCGACGCCAAGAAACAGAACAGGAGCGAGCCACCTCCGGTCGCACATGGCGCCGCGCCAAGCGGCACCAGCCATCCGCAAGCCCCTACGACAACCCCGGGCACCATAGGAAGCACGGCTCCGGTACGTCCGGGAACGAACCAACCGTGCACGACGACGTCGACTCGAGAGGCCGTCGTCGCGCTTTGAGAGGCGATCACAAGCAGATGTCGTCAAATGTAAATGCTGTCCATTTTGTTAGGACGTGCGATTGACGTTTTGGGTGACGGCGTGTGGCAGACGTGCTGTTGTTGCTACTAGTTTTAGGTTTGCTTTTCCTTTTTGGACTGGAATGGAGTGAGAGCTCTGTAGGAGTAGATGAAGGGATCATTTTTTTTTTTTTTGGTTATGCTCAATGGCTCAGATGAAATTTGAAGTTTGTGGGCGTAAATGCAGGACCGCGCCGACACTTAAATGGATGCACTTAAATAACTTAATCAGTTTTGTCGCAAGAATCGACCTAAATTCTATGGGGTATATATCATTGAGAAATTGGAGTTTGAAATCTTATTTTGCTTAAGAAATATCGATGGAGAGCTGATATTTTACTTGATTTACTCCGTGTGTCTTTGTACATACTCCCTCCGTTCTAAAATATAAGTATTTTTAAATTTAGTCACCTTAGCTAAATTTAAAAATACATATATTTTTTGAACAGATGCAGTATTCATTTTCTCTAATGCTCCTAGAGAACACTGAATTTGAATGTCAATACGTACAGCAATTGAGAGTGTCTTAAGGTTCACAAGAGTGATTGAGCCTTTGATGACAAAATATTGCTGCTAAAACAGGAAAAGAGGCAATCATACATTGGATTCTAATTCTTTGTTTACACCTTCACTCTGAAATTGCAATTCACTCTTGGGTTTCTCTTCATTATCAGGCACAACTTCTTTCCTCTTTCCCCATAGAAAAAGGTAAAGCCCAGCTAGAATCATTAGCATGCCAAGAATACTGCATTCATGGAAAAAAAGTAGCTATCAACTATTGAGACAATATAAGTATGTTGATAGATATGCTACATTTTCTCGGTTCCCAACATCACTGTAATGAAGTCGAAGTACTTTTAAAAAATATTTTCTCATCTAGTTTTTCAGCTCCACTGAAGCTTTCCTGCTACATTTGTTAAGAAAAGAAACATAAACTTCTTGGAGTTTAAAAGCTAGTATAATACATTTACTGGGCTTCTTGTTACTCTTAATTATGAATGTCATGGGAAAACAATAGGTATACCTTCCAACAGATAAATCATGACCAAGCAGCAGCGAGTCCAGGGCAGTGGTGAACAACACGGATACTGCACAAAACATCGACGGGTACGTTGGGCCTCGCTCTGTGACCACCCATGAAATCATCACGAACTTTGCAGCAGTGTTGAGTATTGCCTGTGCAAGATACCAATATATATCCACAGCGTTGAGGGTCGGCCATGTAAGAAATTAATGTTAATTTACAGATACGAAATGAATTTGTTTATATATATAAGTTACCGAGTAAACAATTGTGAGCAAGCTCATGTTCCATTTCAGTTCCCAAGTCACCTTCTCCCTGTTCATCGCCACCCCTACAACAGCCATTTGGATGCTCCCGACGAAGCAAGTTGCGACTGTGGACCAGTACTTGTATGGGAAGACTTTCAGCATCTGGGCCTGTCATAACAAAACTTTATGTAAATTTTCCTTCATACTGAATGATCAACAAAGTTAACATCAGAGCTTCATTTTGATTTTGATGACGGAGTAAAATTTATCGAGTCCAACAATAACAACTTACTCTTGATCCTATGAATCTGAAGAGACAATAAACAGATAAATTACTGCCCAGATTACAATATTCAGATATGTCATAACTCACAACTATACCTGTACTGTGTACCAGACTGCTAGGCTCAAGCAGCTGATGACGAGCAAGATGGTTCCGCGCATGTGGTGGTGCCCAAACGCAGCTCCTGCCTGCTTCGGGTGGTACCCGATGACATTGGTAGGCCACAGATGGAGCACCTTGCCCTTGTACAGGCTGATCACCAGTGTCCCTCCGACACAAACAAGGGTTCCAATCACCTTAACGTTTCCTACCAGGCTCCTCATGTTCAGGGTCTCCTTCCTGAAAATATGGACGATTCAGCTGGTGTTTGCATCTTTTTCCAATTTTGAAAGAAATCGTTGATCTTGTGCTGCGCTTACCTGAAGAGCACTGCAAGGATGAATGTTGCGATCGGGATGATGTTGTAGAAGTTGATGGCGTATCCGGGCGAAGTGTCTCCCAGGCCAATGTAGTACAGACCGGGAATTGTAAACCTGTATCCGTAAACCAGCGATCCAGCATCATTTGATTTTGTTAATGGAAAGTAAACTATATGCGTGAAGGGTAATTCGTGTGAGGTACTGATGTCTGATGGACTGTGTCAAGCAGCACGCCGAATGAACTTACCCCACAAGTGCACTTGTAAATATCCATATGAATGCCTTCAGTTTTAGCTCCTTCAACTTTCCTCTATATGAGCACAATCAGATGACAAACAGATGTTAATCGGAAGATCATAAATCAGAGCACAATCAGAGGATAAAAATTCAAAGAAACATACTGTAGTGTACAGTTAAATCCTTTTATAGATATAACAATAATTGTATACTCCCTCCATTCTTAAATTGATGTTACCGTTGACTTTTAATATTAATATTACTATTTATTTTATTTAAATTTTTTTGAAATTATTATATATTTTGTTATGATTTGATTTATCATTGGAGTTATTTAAATCACAACTTATAACACATTTAAATTTTTTGAATAAAATGAATGGTCAAAGTTGAAATTAAAAGACAATGCTGACATTAATTTAAGAATAGAGAGAATGTATAATAAATAATTGACCTCATGCAAGAAAAATTTTGTCCACAAAAGCTGATTTGATTCTACTGAATAAATAATACAAAACAGTGAAAATGAGCAACGAGGCGGGCGCTAACTTCTCAAGCAGCATGGCTAAAGGGAGGACCAAGATGGCACCGAGGAAGAAACGGTAGGTGATAAGGGTGCATACTGGCAACCCGTCATCGACCACAACCTTGGTGAGCAGCATCTGTCCGGTGGTGAAGATTTGGATCGCCACCATGGACAAGGCCGGCCATGGTTCCTTCATGGTGCTTGGCATCTCGCGCGCTCACAGAACAACGACAGGCACGCGGAGGGCGCTATTTTGAAGGGGAATTATAAGTATCCCCTTGCTCCTGAACAGAGAAGGCGATACTTGTGTGCTTCTAGCTCTTTTGAGACGTCTTTGTGTCATTCCATATGCATGATAACATACATGCAGATTGATGTAACTTGTGTGCAATATCGGAACTCTTTTCTTAATTAAGGGTGTATATAATATTTAGGGTATGGTTGCTGTACAGGAGGAGAAGAGCAGAATAAAACAATGCAGTGTTTCGAATTACTTGAGTTATTTGTTAGCATTTAACATCAGTTTTCCCACCTGCAGTTGGAGTACTCTAGTTAATTAAGGGGTGCAAACCAGTCACAGACTCTCTCCATTATTCACAAACTTACTGATTTGGGCACCGTTCCAATCAATCGTAATCCCTCTGTTTTGATTTATAATAGTAACAAAAACAATTTTAAAATAGAGGAATTTTAATTGATTTGACTATCAGTATCTTTGAACTAATTTTTTGAATAATACAAATGGTCAAAAGTTAAAATTTGAAGTAATCATTTTAAGAGGGGAGGGAGTATATGTTATGATTTGTGCACGCGGTAGGGACACGGTCAAGATGTGCCATGCAGACCTACTCAACCGAATGGCACAAAATTCAAGTAAAACGATTCAATCCCGAAAGAGTGAATTTCATCGAACGAAAGGAAAGGTTTGTAATCCCGCAGCATGCAGGAGAGCGGCACGTACGGACCTTTCGAAGATCATGGCGAGCGGGACGACCAGAACGGCGCCGAGGACGAAGCGGTAAGTGAGGAGCGCGAAGACGAAGAGGCCGGCGTCGACGACCACCTTGGTGAGCAGCATCTGCCCCGTCGTGAACAGCTCGATTAGCACCATGCAGATGGCCGGACCCCACTGTTTCTTGAACGAGGAGCTTCCCATCTCTCTCTCTCTCCCCGCCCAGATGAGGATCAGTGAACGGCAGAGTAGTGTCACTGATCGGAGATTCGGAAAGACGGCAACGACGGAACGAAGATACGCAGTCACAGACTAACAAAGGGCGCGTGATTCACTCGGAATCCGGAGCGGACGTGCATGTGGCAGACTAGTTTTTGGGCGAGATACGCGCCCTGCTTGACCGGTAAAGATGAATTTGTTGATCGATCAGTCAGATTTTCAGTCGTTTCCACGAAGAGCCCTCGTTAATTCTACAACGTGGTGAATTTTTATTGGTTACTATCTTTTATCATGTTGGATGCACAGAAAAATAAGATTTATAAAATTTACCAGTATGTGGAAATATATATGGGAGGAGGACAAAGAAAGAGAAAAAAAAAACAAAATCTAGATTTTCGACAGAGCATAAAAAGAGAGGATGTCTCCTGACAGTCCAAAAAGGCCCAAGGGGCAGTGGATAGTATGATCCACGAAATCTAAGAAGCCGAGGCAAGGTCCTTTACTCCTCAGCGTCCTGCTCCTCACAGTCACAGAGCCACGGTCCCACGACAGATGTCTACCTCACAGTCCCAGGACAAGAGTCCCACAACACCTCTAAAAACGAAATTTAAGGCGTTTGAGAATCTGGAGATGTGAAAGGGACTGGAAAATGAACATAGAATGTCTTCACCCTTCACTCATTTAACTCACTAAATTTCAACCATCCATTCATTTTCTAATACTTATCCCACCTCCCATTTTCATATATCCAAACGCCACCAAATCCATCCCATACAAGCTATGGTGGTAGCGTGTAAAAAAGTAGGAAAGTAGGTACGTGTATTTCCACGTTGATCTAGATAGCAACCATAACAATCAACGAAGTAAAATGACCGCAACGAATTGATCAGCTTACAAACAAACATGGAGCAGAAGTAACTCATGGAAGTATAACACGGCAACTTCTATACATCAGGGTATGGGTTCTGGGTTCACACATACTACAACACATACATAATTGCCCTTTGACCCTACGTTACCTCATTGTGTACAAAAGAATATCCTCCTCAAACCAATAAGTTTCCTCTATGTTATCTAATATCTATATTTATATGAAGAATATTAACGCTGCTACTCCTGGTGCAACATCTCCAATACAACATGAGAACCATGTAAACCTAATCCTAAACATATCTGCCACATGGATGACATGCGTCCAATTTTCTGTATGCAACCTGTCAAATGTGCTTTCAGAACCGTGAAGATTGGTGAACAGCCAACCTAGGCTGTAAACTTCACGCAAACATCCCTGGTCCCACGAGGTCAAGGAAAATCATATGCATAACCAAGAGAAAATTATTAATCTCGAGCTGCCTTGTTTTTCCATGCAGCAATTGGCTTTGGGATACTGTCAAAGCGAGGGATCGGAAGAGGAAGAGGAAGGGCAAATGAATCTGGTTTTATGCCCCACTTGCTAGCTGACCATACGGAGGAACTGGTGTTGCTCTCTGGCTCTTGGAACTCTGGAGTGCTCAAAGATTTCCTAACAGTTTGCAATCCATTTCCAAAAAATGGCTCTGCCATTGCGAAAAGATTCTGCTGACTCATGTTCATGTCCGGTCGATTGCTTGACTTTGGTCTCAATGCCAGGCCTTTCCCAGCACTTGCCAGGAAGTCACCACCATTCTCCTCACTAGGTAACAACTCACCGTCAGCTTTCTGCCGCCGCCTTATCAACTTTTCACTGTCACCATTCTCCTCAGTCTCACCATTCATAAGAGAACCTATAGTCAAACTTCTGGTTTTCCTATTCTGAAGAGGGAATGGATCAGAATTTGGTGGCTCTAACCATGGCTCAACATCCAAACAGACAGATTTGCCCTTCTTATACACTGCCATTTCTGTACCTTCATGATCTTTCTTTGGAGGTGGTGCAAGACCATAGTATCCCTGCAAAAGGCTCATGGCTGGCGAAAATCTTTGTTTTGGTGTTTTCAGTACAGAATCCAAGATATCTTCATGGATCCGATGTGTAAATTCCCTGAGATATTATATTTGTTATTGAATGAGTTATATCAGGTAAGGAATAAAATAAACCAAGCGAAAGATGAATGCTAATCTGGAGCGGACTCCATAGTGCAATTATGGTGAAGGTAACATAGCTCAACAAGATACATGAAGCAGCGAATGTTGCAACACTAACTAGAGAAGAAGACTGAAGTCATATGGTGCATAATAAACACAGCATAGCTTATGATATGATTTATGCTATAACACCTAATACTCATGTAAATGCTACTGTGCACCGCTACACAATTTTTTTAAGAATATGCACAGCTTATATATCATACAGCTGAAATATATTTGTGAGTTGGTTTAAATACATTTTTTTTACTCCTTTCTCAACATTCTTCACATATCAACATAATGCTCAGAAATAGTACTAAAAAGTTAGCAAAAAAGAAAAACTGTTAACCACAGATGTTCACATAAGCTAAACTCTACAACAGATACATTATTCAATCAAAATCAAGTTCTATTATTTTAATAAAATTAAGGTCCAAAGTGTGAAGAAAAAGTAGTACTTAATTAATTCGTTTAAATGGTAAAAGGACAAAAAAAAAATACCCCATATAATGAAACAAAAACTTCTAAACACCAAACATGAAAAAAGGAATAAACTTGGAAAATTAGTAGAGCGCATTGAACATAGTGAAGGCAGCAAGGCTTCCTGCTGCATGCCTGGAAACTAGCTCTGCTTTCAGTTTCTAGTTCAGATTAGCTTGCAGTGCACACTTTGGTTTCACGTGACACTAGTTTGAACGCATACTCAAATCCCAGTGCCCTAATCTAACTTTGCCTTACAAAGTGCAATATCGGAATCACTAGGTACATAAGCCGAGTGCAGCTGATGCATAATTGTACCTGTGACCGTTTGTAGCATTCTTCTGGCAGGATGATGGTGGATGCCTCCCAGGGAGTGGAATCCGCAATGTCTTGTGCGCAAACATCTGGAGATCAGTTGAGAGGCCATTGAGCCTCTTAATATCCGCTACCTACATGAACGGAGCACGTGAATCATTCCAAAATCACTTCATTTTACCATAGTTGAAACACCAGGCTAGCTATTCGACCCGAAACAGCTAAAAGCTAGAAAATGGTTCTATTTTATATCCACCCTGATATTCCTATGCTTTATTAAATCCGGAGACCCTAACTAAACCAGCAGCAGTCCCGTCGTTTTACCTCGACGCCATACTTGATGGCGACGCCCGCAAGGGTGTCGAGCTTTCCCACCCGGTGCAGCATGTACTGCCCGCACGACGACATCGCCGCCGGTGGGGACGAGGACTGCGTGGGCGACCGCTCGACGGCTACGGTGGCCTCGGCGTCTGCCTCCTCGATCTCGCCCATCCCCCCGCCCCCGCCGTCCAAGAACCCATTCCCGCGTGTAAAAGCCAGGTCCTTGGGGAAATGGGGGCCGCTCATGACATCCGGAGGCGCGGCGGGAGGAGATCTGGGCGCGGGCGGCGCCGATTCGTGGCGGAGCTCTGCAGATTCGCCGCCGGCAGGGGCGTGCGGAGGAGGAGATGGTGTGAAGATCGGCGAGGAGGGAGGAGGTGGAGAAGCGGAAGGGTGGGAGAGGCCGAGGGGGAGGGAGCTCGAGCGAGGTTTGGTCTGTTGACGCGGCTCCGGGAAGAAGGCGACGCGAGAAACGTGGCGCACGGAAAACACCACCCTGTTTTTCCTCACTTTGAAGCTTCCACGTCTTTAATGGCATCATGAAAAAAAACCGAAAGGAACTTAAAAAAAAACGTTTTCTACAATTTTTTATATAATATTGAACATGTGAAATTCATATATGATTCATGTGAAATAAAAGTTGTTATTATGTATAAATTCAACGCTTTCGCAGCTGCTTGGTTAGATGGTTGCATCCGCACTAAACGGCTGCTCGGTTCGAGCGGTGGCATCTACTTTAAAAAAATCTTTGACCGACAGTTTGCCGTTCAATATTTTATCTTTTTTTGTTATTGATAAGTGTCGAAGCTAGAGCTTATCAAAGGGTGGATGCAGCATTGCAATTTTTGTTGCTTGATCTTGTATTTTTAATCTTTTGTGAGTGCATAATAATGAAATAAGGAGAGTTCAAATATGATGAATGTAGAGCTAATTGCACTTAAATTTTCAAGAGCTCTGGGTGTGACTGCACTCACAATGATACATGTAGCTCCGCCTATGGTACATGGTGTAACTTAAAATGAGTTATAATTGCTTTGTGTGTTGTTTCTTTTCCCTTCTCTTACTAATCTCTGATTGAACAACATACAACAATGCTCTTGTATGTGTCTTCTTGAAATGAAAAAGTAGGTATGCTGCGCCTCCTCCAGGAATTTGTTAGGAAAAAAGATTCTTAAGAAATCCATGTGTTAAGCCTAAATCTTCCATTCCCTCCGTTTTCGATTTTTAAATTAATGTCACCATCGACTCAAAAATCAACTTTGACCACTTGTTTTACTCAAAATTTTTCGATAAATATTATATATTTTATTACAATTTAATTTATCATTAAAGTTATTTGAATCATGATTTCAAATTTTACATATTTAAACAATTTTTTAATAAAATAAATAATTAAATTTGATTTTTAAGTCATCAGCGATGTTAATTTAAAACAGAAAAAGTACAAAAGAACAAAATCTCTTTGTTTATAAATGTCGCTCTGCAAGACTGCAATGTGCGATGGAACCAAAGGAGGATTTTTTGGGGGGTACACCAGGAATCAAAGGTGCAACGCCGTGAGGCAGTGATGCAACATGTCGCATCTCACATGTAACTCGGTCAAGCGTGCAGCATAACTGGCGCGCGAAAGACGAAAAATGAGCTCAGTGCAGGCACCATTGACTCTAGGCACTTGCACAAACCAAGCTCTATTATTACTAACTTTACTCCCTCCATTTACCGTTAACTTTTACAATCAATTTTAACTATTTGTCTTATTCAAAAAATTTACTCAAATGTGTAAAATTTTAATTTGTGATTTAAATAACTCTAATGAGAAATCAAATTGTACCAAAATATATGAAAGTTTTCAAATTTTTTTTGAATAAAACAGAGTGATCAGAGTTAAATTTAAAAATCAATAGAGAAAATACATTTTAGTAATAGCACAAGTTTTGTCAGCAACAAGTTACGTAGAAGATAAGCACGAGTGGCGCAAAGGGCACATAACTGGTAGGTTACTGCTAGCTCCAGCAACAGCAGAACCTTTTCTACCCTTGCTTGTTGCAGATGGTCGAACACATAAAGAAAAAAAAACTTGCCTTTAAGGAAGGGCATAGTCAAACGAACTACAATGCATTATTAAACCTGTGTTAGTTGTATATATAAATCAGCGTAAACCACTGCCGCTGGTATGAAATGTATGTACAGATATGAAGACCAGTTGCAAGTACAGCTCGATTATTTGATCACGGCACAAAATTGTTGCTCATATTTCACATACAACTACTACTTATGAAAGCTATCAAGATGCGGTCAAAACCAATACCTGTCAACCATTTTAACTCGTTCTCTGGAAAAAGGTATTGCGACATTTTCACGCGGCAAGCTCAGGCGAAATACCTTGGGACTCAAAGTTGTTGACCATAAAAATGAAGATTCCCATTGCTCTCGTAAGTTAACTCTGTTGTTGTACGCAATTCCTTCATCCTTATGGGATGGTTCACCGTTTGCCACTAACGCTCCCACAAAACGCACCAGTATTCTCCATACCGAAAACCAAATTCTGAACTGTGTAGCACTGGTTTCGACAACAGTCCGCTCCAAAGGCAACTATGTACACCTTCATATGATATTGGAATGACCTGCTAAGGAGTGTTATGTTAAGTTGCCAATGTTATGAACAAGTTAAGCCAATGTGACTATAGAGTAGAATCCATATCAATTTTTACATACAGCATTTTAATTCCAGAATTACCCTATGAAAAAGCACTGTCATGCCTAAATAAAATTCAGCCAGTTAGATCCCCCTTTTTTTTTCAATTCTATTGCTTATCACAGGGCAAACAGGGATGATAGCCATTTGAAAATGAATTTAGCATTTACAGATAGCAGATAGGCTCAATTTAGATTAGTAACGGCTGACAAGCACCGCCTCTGCACAAATAGTTAAATGCTAGCCTGTGGCCAGAGCACAAGATAGGGTATTAATATACCTTTACTTTTCCTAGAGAGGAACTACTCTGGAAGCCTCAACCGCCTAAAGAACTCGAAAAGATGAAAATTTGATGTCCAATAAAAGAAAGCAATCACAGGACCGTCTCTGATGAACTGTAAGATGGAAAATATAAGTATGTTAGTAAGAAATAATGAGTATAGAACTAATAGTGCAACCTTTTCCCCCTCAATTCACCTTTCCATCTAGAATTAAAAGCTCCCCATCAACCCATCGAGGATTATGAGAACCAGGATCAGCAATTTTCCTTTGCCCTTTGTACCTGGCAACCTACATTATATGACATAAGATTTTGACATTTATATTGGTGAAAACACAACTTAAGTATTTGGATCTTCGAAATACCACTCCGAGTTCTCTAGGGATGATCCCCTTATGAGGAAGCTGGTAGCGTTCGCCAACTTTTGCGCGGAAGACAACCTGCCAAAGGAAATATATCAGGTCGAATTTATTTTTTTAGTTGAAAGGAAGGGTGGATGAGCCCTCTTTTCTTTTCATAAAGAAAGGTGTCTATACATTTTACATGGCTCATATATCCAAAGCAAGAACCTAAGAAATAGCTACCTAATACTACTCAACCAATTGTCGAAAGTAGGTTTCAAGTGAGGTCTTTCACCCTAAGGGAACCCTCTGCAGTTTTTTCTTTGAAAGCTTGAATCAAACTATTGGGCTAGAGAACCCCTCGATCAAAGATAATAATATTCCAAGGGCACAATATTGTCCATACTAGGTCAAATGGTCAATTATTATGCTTCAATTAAACAGCAAATATAAAGCATGATTTAGAGTTTAGATGGTGAGTGGAAGCTCCACAGGAGACTTATATTCAAAACTACAAGGCAACCAAAGGGCAAGATCATCTGAAAGTAGAATGACATGATAATGCGACTTCATATGAGATAATTGGTAAGTAAAATGATGTACTATTAATACTTCTGTACTGGAAGGCATAAGCAAAATTACATATAAATAGCAAAAAAAAAAAAACTTACATATTTTTTCCCTTAGACAGCGCAGCAGAACGACACACCATTTCATTAAAGAAAACAAAATGGTACTTACAAATTTAATGAAAGAAAATCATCACACCTGACCAGTTGGCACACGATTGTCCCCTGCTAATTTTACAGCTTCAACGTATTCATAAAACATAAGGTCCTCATGCTCCTCAGGCGAGTTATCCTCCCGCCATTGACCAAATTTTCGTTGCAAACTAAGAATTTCTGAATCAAATCCTGATGCAGTCACATATAAGCCTGCCCAAAGGATGTCTCAGTCAAGACCAACAAAAGGGAGAAGATATGATATCATGAAAAGCTCCAGCAGCAGGTATGATTTGAACGTACCAGTAAGAGGATCTGAAGATATAGGCATCTGAATACGGTTGAAGTGGGTAACTCCATGCAGTTTTTGCTGAACCTTGCTATTATGTTGCTTAATGCCAAGTTGGAATGTCTGCACAAGAAAAGTTGAGATGATATCAGGAAGCAGTCTAAAGGTATGTTTTCCTTATACAAGTCCACAACACCGCAGACAAATATTCTTTCACTCTTCGCGTCTTATTGATAACTGATATATTTGTGTCCGTGGATGCAAGAATTACTAAATTAAGGATCATCATGAATGATGGTACTTTACAGTCACAGATCTAATTAGAGAAGGAGGTATTCTAATTCTAACGAGAGAAGCAGGTATTCTACATCCAATCAGAGAAGCAGATATTGTGAGTACTATGTAGAGAAAAAACAGTAGATTTATATCAGTGGGATTCTGTCATAACACAATACTCTCTCCGTTCACTTTTATTTGTTATTCTAACATTCAAATTTGTTCCCAAATAATTGTCATTCTCACTTTCCAATACACCTCTCTCTCTCTTTACAATACACTCTCTACCCCATACATCTCTATCTCTATCTCTCGCCTCTTAGTTTCCTGTGTACCATACTTTTTCGTTTCTCCTTAATTCCCATGCCCAGATCTATAATAGCAAATAAAAGTTAACAGAGGGAGTATTCAATGTTTCACCCAGCTGATACAGACTGGATGGCAACTAAGAAACTCAACCAGAGGGGACGATTAATTGTAAAATTGCAGGAAATGCATTATCAAATCAGACAATGAACAATATAGATTTCCAAAGTAATTAAGTGCAGTGGCATCAAAAGCTAATGCAAATCACTGCAGCAATAATTTAATTACCGATAGTTTCCTGTTGCCACCGCTCAACTTTACATGATCAAGCTGCACAAAACCATCATCATCCTGCTTAATGGTACCCAAACCAACCGTTTTCTTCAATGACTGTTGAGCCTTTTCAACATATTTCTTTTTACTGTATTGTTCAGTATAGAAGGAAAATGAGAAACGGTCTCTTTTTTCTAATCTAGCTGGCATTCGTTCAAAAGCTTCAGCTGATGAATGAGAATCAAAATTGTTGCTGTTCTCACTGACAAAATCAATTGAAATCAAGGCTTCAATGTCACTTTCATCACCAGATTCATCACTGTTCTCTTCTGTTGAATCTGGTTCTGCTCCTTCATTGTTATCTTCATCACCAATATCTTGTGAAGATTCAATTCCAGCCTCAGGATCATCATTATCATCATCTTCCTCTGATATCTGATCAAAAATATTGATTATGTAGTCCTGGTTGACATGTTCCATGGGTACCACTTTAAAAATTTTAATCCTGGGAACAGCAGTTGAATCGCTCGACAAGTTCCTCAAACCAGCTGGGCCAGCAGCAATATTGCTATCATCATTATCCTGATCATCCATCTTTACACCTCCATCGAATTGTTCATTCTTAGATCCTACTGAACTGCTAGATACGTTGATGTCAGTGCCAAGTTTCTCTCGTATCATGTTTGATGACTGGTCAGAATCACTATCATCTGGTTTCAAATGCACTGCCTAAAAAGAAGAGGCCTATTCTGTTAGAAGGAAATTGATCTACAATATTAATGGTTACAATATCAGTTCTTTAAAATGAGATTGAATCAAAGTAGACCGAGGAAATCAGCTCACGTCCATGTCAAATACATCAATTGAATATAACATAAATGCTATAGTTCAGCGTACTTAATCATTTGTTTGGAAAATAATGGGTAGTGACAATGGAAAAGTTGTTAACTCAATTGCATGAATAACTACCAGAGAGAATGAAAGCAACAAGTGAAACCAACTTTTCCATGTTAGCCATTCAAATAGGATGCATGGTAGACCTTTAACGATATAACCCAAACAGAGTAAGAACTTAAAATATGGGAAAATGTGAAGTTGATCAATATGAAACTTCCAATGTGCCATCACCATACACTAAAATGATACTGCCACCTCAAAAGAATAAAGTATGTTATCCTAATTTTTCAGAAGCACAAGTGATAAGTTGATATTCTGCTAAAGCAACTGAAAAAACAAGTGGAAACATATGATCAGAAGATGATTTTCATGTCTCCAACAGGGGCCATCCAGAATTTCAACACAAGGTCATTTTCGACTGCATACTGACTTTTCTTTGGTTAAGTGTAAAACACTGTACCTGCAGATGGTATCCTCCATTTGCCTCTGCATAGTATATCTCAAATATAGGGAAACCAGGACCATCCAAAGCCAGCTGTCTGAACATGTAGGAGAGAACTAGGTCATTGGACACATAAATAAATGTTATGTTCGATAAAGTATAACTCTAAATCAGTAAAATGAAATTGAAGGAGTCATCAAAATCTTTACAAGAATATAGATCATGAGTAAACATATTAAAAAAACTCATGATTTTAGCACTGATTAGTTTGAGACATTTAATTTTGCTACTGTTTAAGTAGCCTTTCTACAATATTCTTACTTACTACAAATGCTACAAGGAAATAGTTTCCTTTTTATAGTTCTAGATAAAACACGGAGTTTATGATAACCATGGGTACTGATAACTGATTTGAGTTATTAAAAAATTAATTTGTCTGTTGTCCATCCATATTGTTCACAAATAAACCCTGTTGACTGATTTAACCATGTAGTTAGCTAACTAGTACTCCTTTCATAGTGGTAGTGCTGCTGCCTCAAGTAACTATTTAAATATGTATGCAGTGATACAATGGCATCTGCAAAGGCTCCTTACTGCATACTGCACAGCAAACCTACATTATCCTAGGATTTTTTCCCCTTATTCCCTAAATATAATGATAGCAAAATGAATACAAAGCATTCCAATGCTTTTGATAAAAGATGATAAAATATAATACCTTGTATCATAACTTCTTGCCACATATCGACCATGTTCAGCACTTATACGTATTATAAGACCATAAGGATCAGATATATTTCCAGAAACTCCAGACCACCATCCCAGCTGCATGTGGTCAAAGGGATCATGCAATGTATTATTTTGCACCGATAGAAAGTAATAAAATGCAAGAAAATATAACTATGAATTACAAAGCGTAATCAACAAAATTAGTTCTATCTATGTGAATGTATACTCAAGATTTATTAACTTGGATGGAAAGAGGGTACATAAACTTGAGTGCTAAGGGACACATGATATAGTTCATTGCTGTAACCATATTTCCAGACAAAAAGGAAAACAATAAAGTTGCCTGGTGCATGTAGCTCCCGTTTGCACAAGGTCCGAGGAAGGGTCTGACCACTTTAGGTCTTTTGTATGCAGCCTTTCCATGTATTTCTACAAGAGGTTCCTTGTGGCCATGAAGTAACGGCTTTACCACTGGGCCAGGGCTTCCCTTCTAAAAACAATAAAGAAGAAACAATATAATTTAATAACATAGAATGCTGCAGCACTAACAAGTCCAGCACCAGCATGGTCTCTGATATATGTTGCATCTCTGTAGCGCTCCTCTTTTATGGCCCTCTGTAAAATAAAAAACAGCAGTCATTCATCTTACATATAACAATTTTAACCCCTCCAATTTTGACCATGGTAAATCAGCTCCTCAACATGAAAATAGTACATACTGATTCCTCTATAAACAGAACTTAGAGGTACCATAAAGAGGGTACGGTTCAATATTGCAATAAACAGATATTGCTTACGTTTAAGTCACAAATTGCTCTCCCAACACTGTCATTTTTTGCTGTAGCTGCAATGGCCAACTTCAGTTTATGTGCACTCCTGTAGTCTTCTCTATACACAGCAGCCCGAAGTTGCAGCTGAAATGCAACAAATAATTATCAAGATATTTATAATTTGAGAGCAAATGACTACTATGTAGTGTGAAGTGGTACATAGAATGGTAAAAATCTACAACACTGGCATGAAGCAGAGGCTTATTTCAATCACATTAAATGACAAATCATTCATCTTAACAGCGGCCAAAGAAAAGATTACAAAACAAAGTTCTGCAATAAGGGAGCATGGGTTCCACAGTTAGTGTTGCCATTCCAGCTATATTTGAGAATAGGGTCCCTATCTACAAACAGATTTTAGCTAACAGTTGGTACATGATTTGTGAATCTGCTAAGAAACTGGACAGGCCTATCAGGAATAAAGATATTTCAGAGTACAAGGTTCTAAATTTTTTCATGTATTTCTAATGCATACTGTCCTCAGTTCCTCACCACGTTAAGAGTTAACAAATCATTGTGCATGGTGACAGATAATATAAGAACTAAATGCATTGTGGTGATGATGGTTTGACTGATAATCTTTTCAACAGTTTACAAGTTTAAAACAGCCCAGTGCACATAGCTCTTGCTTGCGTAGGTCCGAGGAAGGGTCCGACCACTTTGGGTCTTTTGTACGCATCATTTCCCTATATTCCTACAAAAGGCTGTTCCTAGGACTCAAATCCACGACATCATCATCGCCTCGCAAAACAGTTTACAACATGGTTTGGATCAGGTAATACAAACAATAATCTTTCAAACTAACTCACTACAATTTGATACGCAACATTAGCATCAAAGCGGCCTGTTCAAATTTGAGCGTGGTTTTGATAAGTTTTCAAGATAAGCTTTCTACCTAATTAAAATGAATCCAGTGTATAAGCATATTAACGTTTGGCAATTTATTCAGAGTTGTGCCAATCAAGTCATAATTTTCAAGCTAAATAAATATGGCAGCTAATTCTGTACATCCTATTTGCCCAGCAAAGCACCTACATTTGTGCAATTGCCACTGTTAGTCCATTTCATAAAACCTAACTGAATAGTTCTGGGAATTGTCTGCACAGTGTATTCTAAGGACAAACTCTCAAGTTCAAGAAGTAACGCTTATAAATGAAAATACCCAATATCTCCTAACATTTGCGAGCAACTAAGCATTTAATAATGGCATCCAAAAAATCAACGCCCCATCGCCAAGACATTCACAGTTTGCCGGCGAGCATTGGAAATGTTGGGTCCATTTGGTTATGACATTCTGGCCTTGGTTGGTAAAACATCTCAGCCTCTAGCAAGAAAATCCCATACTTAGTGTAAGTAACGTAATGAGATAACCTGTAGCTCATCAACGAGGCG
>BCLG01000565.1:1604-33884 GCA_001602295.1 Zoysia matrella
TTTGTCTCTATTTAAGGTCTCCTTTGCATTGGAGAAAAAATTCAGCCTTCTTTGGAACGAAGGATTTTTTTCCTGTTTATTGTGTTTTTTTTGTGAAATTAAACTAATTTCACAATTTCTATGTAATTCGTGTGAAAATCCTGCATTCCTCCCTCCATTCTTAAATTGATGTCACCGTTGACTTCTAACATAAACTTTGACTGTTCGTCTTATTCAAAAAATTTGTTCAAATGTGCAAAATTTGAAGTTGTGATTCAAATAACTCTAACAATAAATCAAATTATAACAAAATATATAATATTTATCAAAAATTTTGAATAACACTAATGGTCAAGTTGATATTAGTATATTAATTTTAGAATGGAGGGAGTATGTTTTTTTTTCTAAAATTGAACTGATTGCTATAAAAGCATAGCTTGGAATGCAGAAATTTCACAGAAATTTTATAGAAATTTCACAGAAATAAGTTAAATTTTATAGGAAAACACCATAGAAACACGAAAAATTCCCGCATTCCAAACAAAACTGAAATTGCTCTACAATTTTTTTAAAAATTCCAATCAAGATGTGCATACATAATACTCCTTCCGTCTCACTATAAGTGATGTTTTTGACTTTTTGATATCAACCTTTGGCCATTCGTCCTATTCAAAATTTTTGTGAAAAAATTATTTATTTTATTGTAAAATGATTAATTATTAAAAATATTTTAAGCTTGATTTATTTATTTTTGTAAATTTTTTGAATAAAACGAATGATCAAAAGATATGAAAAAGTCAAAAATATCACTTATAATGAAAAAAATATAATTTATAATGGGACAGAAGAGTATATATTTTTCCCAAAAATGTTGGGTATTCGTGTGAATACCTGCCAACGGGATGAAAACATAAAAAAAAATATGTGATATGAAATAAAAACAGGATGATTATTTTTCCGACCGTTTCCTCGGATCCCATTTTCAATCAAGATTTTCTCGTTTTATGTCCCCTTTATATTAACTAGTCCAATGCTCGTGCTAATGCTATGGTTTTAAAAAATATTAACTATAGAATAATATATTAATATTAAAATGAATTTATTTTATTTTACAACAACTTTTTTTAGATCTTATATATTTGTTTTGGATAGTTGTGTTTTGTTAACTAACAATGGTTCGTGTTGGCTCAAGATCAGTGAGATCCGAAAGAGTTAGATTTGTAAGAAGTGTCGAGAGATTTTATTCGTTAGATTTGTAAAAAAAAATAACTTAGATACATTTTTTGTTTGCACATAATTTAATTCATCTCTGTTGAGAACATTTTATCGTATATATATAATAAAAAAATTGTGCTTTTTTAAAGAGTTGTAGATTGTAGATGTTGAGACGTGAAGATGTAGAGATACAGGAAAGCGCCCTGGTCACGCCCACTTCGCAGCTCACTCCGCGCGCTAGGGCTAAAAACGGTGGAAAGCGATCGGAAAAACACCTCAACCATTTTTATTTTCATATTTACAACACGAAATGGAAACAGAAATGAAAGGATAAATACAGAATTCAAAAACAAAACAAAACAGTCGATAACCGAAAAAGATAATAGAAATATGAATAAAATATTAAAAATTTACTATATGATTTAAATCTTACAATATATATAATATATAATACAAGTTGTAATTAAATTCACTGCATACAACCCAATAATATATATCAATAAGAGGTTATTTGATTCATAACTTTTAATTTTTATTTTTTATAAAACATGTTCAAATGAGATCTCATTACCGTATTAAAAAAAAGTAAAAAAAGCAGAAAAATTTCTTTAAAAACGAAATTCCGTTGAAACGGTCGAAAAAAACCATATGTTTTGGTTACGGTTTTTATTTTTTTCCGTATATACGGAAATGATAGAAAACACCGTACGGTCGGAACACAAAATTTCCGTACCGTAAGCCCTACCGCGCGCGCTGCGGCCCGCTGCCAGGCCCACCACCCAGCACTCCATGCGCGTTTGCTGCCACCGCGCCGCGTCTGATGCATGGCCCTGACTCCCGAGTCCGAGTGCGTCTCGTCTTGCGTGGTGAGCTAGTGGAAGAGGGATCAAGATCGCCGGCCTTCATGGCTGAAGGTACCGTCGTGACTTCAGTGGCCCATCCACCGTCGAAGCTATTTCGTGCCATCTAGCGGCTCACGTAAACTCATGCTATGAAGAGACGCCAAACTTAGGAGTATTACTGCGCCAGACGCGATCTTGAAAAAACTTAGGAGTATTACTGTTCAACTAAAACGCTATAGGCTACGTCTAAATAAAAAGAATTATAGCCTAAGAAACATTCAACATTGCTAATAAACATGATAAAAATACATAAAGTTTTATTAAAATAAAAAAATTGATTAAAAAATCATTCATAATAAATTAATTAGTACAATAGACTGTCATATCACTTCATGAAACAACACCAAATATTTTTTTGATTTTAAAATATTGAAACAATTTACTTATAATATTAACTTTAACATTCATCTTAATCAAATAATTTATTAAATATTATTTATTTTTATCAAAATTTGTTTTATATTAGAAATACTGTAAGCATTGCTTTTTAATTTTTATATTTACACAAAGTTTTTAATAAGATGAATGGGTAAAAAAACAATATTTGTTCTGGAATAGAAGGAACACATAGTTCCTCTGCTAGCTTGGGAAAATAGGAAGTTCTGATTTTGCAGTCACCATCAGTAATTGTTACTAAAATTGTATATAGTAATTTCAGTTGGTTGTAGAATAACTCCAAACCTAATGGGGTGTCTAACTCAAACTGATATCGGGATCAACTAATATTTGGTTCGAGCACACTTTGCTAACATGAAGATTAATCAAGAGAGATACAAGATTTAGACTGAATAGTCAAAGTTGATCTTACAAATCAATATTTTAAAACCGAAGAGATACAAGATTTAGTATGAAGATATTTGAACAAATTATTTGATTAAGACAAATAGTTAAATTTGATATTAGAACTCAAATATGTCAATATTTTATAATAGAAGGGAGTATTTGATTTTGTTTCATGAAGTGATATGACATAACCTATTGTATTTTATTATGAACGATGCTTTAATTACAAAGTATTTTTATTTTAATAAAATTCTATGCATTTTTTATCATGTTTATTAGAATGTTGAATGTTCCATAGGCTATAGTTCTTTTTTTTTCGGAAGACGTACCCTGTAGCGTTTTAATTGACTAAGTAATACTACTCCCTCCGTCCTTTAATGGATGTCGTCGTTGACTTTGAAATTCAACTCTGGTCATTCGTTTTATTCAAATTTTTTTAATAAATTTCATATATTTTGATATAATTTGATTTATCATTTGAGTTATTTAAATCACAACTTAAAATTTTACATATTCGAACAATTTTTTTTCAAATAAAATAAATAGTCAAAGTTGAATTTAAAAATCAACAATGACAACAATTAAAAAATGGAGGGAGTATCAGGTTTAAGGTGTCTTCATGGCATGGCTTGAGCCGTTCGAATGGCGACCTCGATCCGTGGAAGAGACGGCGCGCAGAGCAGTGCTGTCCGTTGACCACGGCCTGAACTGAGCGAGGATAGAAATAGATAATGGATGAAAACTTCTGATTATTCAATTAGTAGTACTCAGAACTATGCACATATGTTATAATAAAAATATTTGTTTCTCATTATTAAGTTTATATTGGCGACTTTCTCTATTTAAATTACCGGCTCCCAACCGATATCGACGTATTACCGTTCGAATTTTTTTATTTTTTAGATTTTCAAAATCTTCTCGGTTGTTTTTGTTACTATTTTTCTCATTTTTGTTTTCATCTTGTAAAATAAATATAAAAATATCCGACCATTTTCATCCTAGATGCATCTAGAGCGGCGTGGGCAGTTTTTACGGATCACTCTCCCGTACTGCTAATCCCCACGGCCAGCTCATTCAAACATCTGACATCTTATGTTTGCTATAATTTCACTTGTAAGGGCACCCACAATATTATGATGAAGTCAGTAGTAAGGCATAAATATTTCTTCTCACTCGGTAGTACACTGTGAGAACCGGTAATACTATTTTAGAGTCATTATTATCTGGTATAGAAGGTACTAAATCAACATGTACAATTAATCTACCATCGTCATTCTTAAATTGTTGTTATTGTTGATTTGTAATATCAACTTTGACTATTTATTTTATTCAAAAAAGTCTGACAAATATAATATATTTTGTTATAATTTATCTTATCATTAAAGTTATTTGAATCATACGTCATACTTTTAAATATTTGAATTGTTTTTATTGAATAAGATGAAATGTCAAAATAATATTAAAAATCAACGGCGACAACAATCTAAAAATGGAAGAATATATCTCATGATCTGTCTAAAAATATAGACTATCTGGGCTACAATGGAGGACTTCAAACAGTGAGCCGCTAATGATAGTCGTACAGTTGTATTAGATGGCTGGTGTAACATATAGTTTCTATTATTGCTCGTAAGGTACACTAACCTTGTTTCTTTTACCTCCGGAGGTGAACCACCAAATAAATTTAAGTCATTGAATTTTGAAGGGAAAAATATGAAATATAAAAGCCACCTCATCAGACATGAAAGCGTATCTGCTGCCTGCTTTCGATTTCTTATCTCTGCCAGAGAGAGCGTCCATAAAAGTTAATAGTGTCAAAAAATTTAAGGACAGAGGTAGTGTCATATCTCATTTTTGTGATACACTGTACATCACATATCAATTTTTAAATCAATAACTGATACACACTAATATATCAAAAGGCATACTTTGACAACTCGGTGAGGATTAAGTATCCATCACCAGTTGACTAGCTAGAGGTGAAGCAAACAGTGAAAAACATAGTCCAAAACCACAAGTAAACTTGAGAAGCAGAACAAAAACTCAACACGTCGTCATCTTCTACGCAGTCTTCTCTGTCTAAAACCACAATAGCAAACGTGTGAGTAAATAAGGTACTCAGCAAACTCTACACTAGACATGGGCATATATATATATATATATATATATATATATATATATATATATATATATATATATATATATATATATATATATTTGGTTGTAGCAAAAATTAGGCTATGAGGTTTTTTTTTTTACAAAAAAGCCAGTTTTATACAGGGTCCACTACAGAAGTTTTGCAATGGGAGGCAAAATATTTGTTGTCGATATTTTAGTATGTTGATCATGAGGGAGATGTTCATAGATCCCGCCAGTACCATAGTTTTAGTCGAATTGCGGGCACGCAACCGTACCGTCTCCTGGCACACAGCCTACACTTTTTAAAACACGAAAACACGAAACCTACACCCACTCACACAATCAAGGAGATATGAGAGACTAATCATTGTGAGCTCAAACAATAGTATGTCATAACTAGTGGCAACAGACTTCTCGAAAAGATTTTATACTCTGCAGAGGTTGTACATTTTTCTCACAGGCTACGCACTCTTTTCAGAAGAGTAACGTAACGCTAGTCCCATCTTATCCGTCCATCCCGTATGTCCACCTCGAGAAGCAACCAAGGGCTAAAATATAAGTACTCAACTTTTTTTGAGTTCTCAAGTACTTTATTTTCCTCTACTGACTCAGATACGCTGAGGCGAGGTATTTCTTTTTCCTCCAAGTCGAATCGTTCGGGTACATTCCTTCCCAAGTGTCCCTTTTGGTCTTCGATGCCCTATTGGCCGCCTAGTGAGCATACGGTAGATGCCAATAAGTTAGACTTGGTCATGCCATAACAGGTTCTGTGGTTGCACAAAAATCACTGTGTTGAGGTCCAACAAATCGGTACTTATGCTGTCAGGGCGAGCGCTTGTCTATAGCAGGTGGACTAGACCGAATCTTAACACATATCATCAAAACACCACTAAAAGCCTCGCCCCCAACTAGAAATACCCTTCTCCATCTAACATATGTTGCACTATTACCCATCTCATTTTATTTTACTCACACCACCAAACTCATTTTAAAACATTTGTAAATGATTGGTGTAGGGTGTGACGATGCATTGCATCATATGAGAGTTCCTAAACAATCTAATATCAGGACAACTTTTCGTTCGTTAAACATTTTAACGAAGGAAGTCTTATAAGTTAACAAGGGGTGTCAACAACGAACAGTCAAGGCATTCAATATTAATGTCTAGTAACTGACATTAATATCGATACTTTATTAATTCAATTAGGATTATAACTAACCCAATGTTTTAAATCAACATATCATGAATAGTAGTATAAATAGCCACTATAGGAGCATTAGCAAAATGTAGGTTAAACATGGTAAAGAAGTTAGAGTTTGCCCAAAAATCTTTAATCTTCAAAACTTGTCTTATCAATAATCTTCAAAATCTAAGTTTCAAGTCGTTGGCTTGATGCTAAAGTCTTCAGGCTTTTCCTCGCGTGTCATTTCTTCTAGCTTCTCTCGGATCTGATTCCTCGAACTCAGCGTTGTCTACATGATAGAATACGCCTAATAAAACTACCGTAAAAAAAAATAAAACTCGAGAAGAACTGATAAGATCTAATTGAACTTTGAAGAACCAATCAAATTTTGCGAGGAAAACTGAGGGAAAAACATGCAAGATGCGATAGCTACCTTAATGCAAAACTCATTATTTTCTGTGCACCTTAATATTATCTACTATGGGTTAATCATTAGAATAATTATTTATTTAGATACTCTTCCTAGTGCATACGGGTTACAGGGTAATTTAGCGTGTCTATTTAATTATACTAAGATTTTATATGAGCTCATATTACTTAATATAATACTAAGAGTTCTATGTGTCATTTTATGCATAACCATGTCTTAGCGGTATTTACTAAGGATTTGCGATTAACTATTCAGTTTATTTTAAACAATGCTTACGTGATTACTTTATTAAATTATGTGAGTGTATGCATTTCTAAGTTTTTGAAGTACTAACATGTTTATGTGATTGTAAACTAGTATATGGCATATTTAGCTGGTATAACAAGTGATGTGTCATTGAATTTAAGTCGTTGAATTTTGAAGGAAAAGATATGAAATATAAAATCCACCTCATCAGACATGAAAGCGTTTCGATTTCTTTTCCTCTGCTAGAGAGAGCGTCCATAAAAGTTAAGTGTCAAAAAATTTAAGGACAGAGGTAGTGTCTAGATGGCCATTGGAATCTTAATTATTTGAAAGGTGATGTAGGTAAAGCGTTGCTGTTAGACTTCATAATGGTAGATCTTGGATATATATGAGGTTGCATAGAGCAATGCTGCCTGGATTTTAGATAGGTATGGTAATATGGAAAGACATCTTGGTGCACATGATTTGTGGTGGCAAGCATCTGAGCAGAGTAATGAGCGTACTACTATCGCCAGGTTATCATTTGACTTGCAAAACTACATGAAGAACTTTACTTCTGCATATAACAATGTTTGATTGTTTTTAGTTTCGTCGACACAGAGAGCAGCCACAATCTAAGGCAGGATTCAGCTGCTGAGTTTGGTTCTTTGCCTTTTAGATATGTTTTCACCTAAGATCAAACAAGGTAACAAAGGAGATTTGTATACAGGACATCACGCTTGTACTAGTTGGTCTGAGTTAGACCGCCCGTCTGAATTTTGTTTGCAGGATACTGTAATTTCAAATATTTATCTCCAGTGCACTGCAGAGAATATTTTTAGAATATTATATGGTAAAATAACCACACTGCCACTAGTGTTCTACAAGTACCATTTCTTTTCCACGAGGCTTCACTTGACTGAAGCGAAGCACGCATGGCGCAGCTCTGGTCGTGCTCGTCAACTGGAGGCGAGCTTCGGCTAGAAGCTTGCCCGTCCGCGCCTGCCGAGGTTGTGGAGGAGACCAAAGGCAGCATGATCATTTTGCTATAAAATATTTCTTAAATATTCTCTGCGGTGTTTTGAAGACAACTACTCGAAATTGTAATATGCTGCACATAAAATTCAATCGGATGGTGCGACTCAGACCAACTAACATAAACGTGGTATCCTGTAAACAAATTTCTCTAACAACAATCGCTGGAACATATACGCAGCGCCAACGGCGTACAAGTTTTTCTAGGGAACGAATGCAAAGTGCGTGGTTCGGGCTCTGGGCCAACATCTTGTGACGTCTACGGCTTCCTACAATTGGATGTTGGAGGTAAATGCAGAAAGCGCCGTTGTATAAAAACCGTGGCGTTTTCTTTCCTGATAATCGGATGGTGACGCTCTAGTAATTACTCTCTTTAGTTTTAAAATATTGATATCATAGATTTTTAACATTAACTTTGATCATTCACTTTATTAAAAAAAGTACGACAAATATAAATATATTTAGTTGTTTTTAGTTTTGTCGAGACACAGAGCAGCCACCATTCAATGCAGGACTCAGCTGCTGAGTTTGTTTCTTTGCCTTTTAGATATGTTTTCACTTAGTATCAAAATAAGGTAACAACAATCACCGGAACATACGCGCGGCAACTATGCCCAAGTTTTCGGATTCATATCCTCTGTCTTTGTCTTTATATAACAAACTTTGCCATACTTAATTTTATTCACTCATTGCATAATCAACGCTCTATTTAAAATCATTTTCTGTCTAAATTATACTAATTTATTTAAAAAATAAAACCATAAATTATGCAGTTATTACTCAACGTTAATTTTATAACAAGTGGTTAGAATTAAGTATGACAAAGTTTGCTATAAAAAAAAGACAGAGGATATAAATCTCAAGTTTTCTAGTCGGCAACTGTGCGTCCATTCGCACAGATCAACGGCTCATGCGCGACGACCGTGTTTTTGTAGGGGCCCCTTATAGTCAGTGGGTCGGCGGGGTTGATTCGTACATCCATGCGCGATAATTTTTTTTTTACTCGGAAGAAGAGCAGCACAAGAGGAAAACTTCTTTGGTTACCACATACGTGGCGTTGAGCTGCGTACGAGAAAATCGGTGTTTTGGTTGTTTGGTCGCTGTTGGAGGGAGCGTTGGAGATAATCACATTTTAGTGTTGATTAAAAGGTTAAATGCAGCTAAGGATGATAGTATCTGGTTGGTAATCAACTTGGCAACTCGTGAATAAGTATCAAATAAATCATCACTTATTTTTTAGTATACCTTTTAGCCATAAACTTTACCTTGTACTTTTCAACTCGTGGACCATATCTACTGCGCATCCAAAAGCTGTGGACGCTGAACCGACAAGGCTCCAGACCAAGCACAGCATGAGCAGTTTGCAGTCTCGTGAGAGCCACTCCACCACAATATAAAAATTTAAGGGTATCTTTGATAGAGCTTTTAGCTTTTAATTTTTAAATAAAATAATAGAAGCTTTGTTAAATATTATTTTTTAAAAGAAAATATTTTTGTCGAATTTTTGTGAATTAATTCTTTGAAATAAATTAAGAGGCTGAGAGCTAAATAAATTATTATATAAAGTGATTTTTTTGTTTTGATTCTAAGAGGTTGTTTTATATAATCAGAAAATTATTTTTAATTACAGAATCATTTTACAAAATAACGAGAAAAGAGAATCAGAAGTGAATAAAAAAATCAGAAACCGAAAGACCTGGCAAAAGAGCTTTGAATTTTCTGCGTGAGAGTTCTCGGATAGGAATAAAATACATACATACTCTCTCTGTCCCTGAATATTCCTCATTCTACTGAGATCAGTGAAAACAATACGCCTAGCTGATTACGCTGCTGCAACTATGAATCAGTGGGTCCCACAATAAATGCTCACCTGTCCCCTGTCTTTGTTTGGTCTGTGCAAAGCGTTGAGGCAGGTACAGTACCAGCAAGCCGGGAGGACGGAATTATAGGCTAGAACAAGAGCCTCGGGACAAATTTCAAACACTGGAACGAGCTTTGGAACGGAGGCAGTAATAATTAGTTTAAGAGTGCTTTGCCTTTTTATATACTCTTTCTATCCCATAAAAAATTATTTTTTAACTTTTAGCTTTCAAGTTTGATCACGTGTCTTATTTAAAAAATTTGTGAAAATATAATTTATTTTATTGTAAATTGTTTTATGATTAGAAATACTTTAAATATGACTTATTTGTTTTTATATTTGCAAAAAAAAATATTGAATAAGACGAGTGGTCAAACGTAGTTTTTGAGAGTAAAAAAAATGATGTTTTTATAGGACGGATGTAGTATTATGTTAGCAGTTATGGCCGTAGTAGTCAAGAATTTCAGCCAAAGCACACGCGGAGCTAGCACAGCCACCAAAGTCTCATTCCCTTCTTCATCCTGCCCCTCCACTTCTTCGGTCCTATTTGTTTGGGTCAGAGATTTTGAGTTTTAAAAAGTTGATTAATAGCTAGCTAAAAAGTTAGTTATTATAGTGACTGTTAGCTTTTGTAATATATATTTATCTTCTTTGTACATTAAAAGTTTGAAAAACAACTCTGAATGAGCTTTTCAAATTTTAATTCATTTCTTCAAAAGTTGACTTTTCAATATTCTGAAAGTTAAACTTTCAAAACATTTTGTTTGTTTAAGCTATTGACTTTTCAGTTGAAAAAGCTGAAAATTCATCTCTTTTCTCTTTGGTCCTCTCTCTCAATCTTTCAATGGAGCTATGTAACACACTTGGGGAGAGGGGAGGGGACCGCCCCTCTACTCGATCCATCCCAGAGCCAGGGGTAATCTTACTTACAGGCTCAATCTAAAAGTATATACTTCCTTTATCCCCAAAATGATGTCATTTTGGGATAGAAATAGTAAGTATTTTTATTAATATGGAATGTAGAGAGATATGCATACATATAACACTTGTTACACTGACACCTGCTTATAATGTGAGTCGAGGTAACGTGGACTTGAAAGGTCCAAGGAACATCAGTTTGCTGATACAATCTCATAACATAGAGCACTACTAAGACAGAGACGCAGGAAGTAGCAAATTGATGAATAAGGTAGGCATGATAATCGATCGATCAAGTTCATCCACGGTCACTATCACGGCAGTGGTAAATCGGCTCGCAGCCCCTGGTGTAGGACCCCCCAGGGCCAGGGCAAGGGCCAGGCAGGCGGGCTTGTATCGATTCAGCACCTTATTTGTAACAGCCACGCCGAGGACGCGACAGTGCAGGTCCAGATCCACCGTAAGCTCCGGCGCCACACCTTCCTCCAGCCTCATCGACATCACGCGCCCCGACGCCGCCGCGTTCCCGGACCAGGAGTACTCCGGGCCGCCGCCGGCGAGTCTGGCCTTCATCCCGCCTGCGACGGGCGAAGCGAGCGCGGCCAAAGCGCCGAGGAGCACCAGAAGAATGGCGCCCACCTTTACGCTCCTCATGCTCGCTCGATCACTCTCTTCCCAGCTCGGCAGGCTCGATTAGTGCTGCACTCCGCCTGCTTATAATGGCGACGTGGTGTTGGGCGAATCGCATGCGTGCTCATTTCGATATGCCTATCTGCTTTTGTTCGGCGCTCACCGAAGTAAAATTCCGGCGACGGGGTGACGAGATCCAACACCTGGAGACTCTCCGCGGCGCAGGGAAGCAGTTGAGGATGTCAGCGGACTTCGGCGAGGTCTCGACGGCGTTGTAATGGACGAAAGCCCGAGCCGCTTCGTGTGAAAGCTTCACCGAAGTGAGCTGAGGGCCGGCGTCGAGGTTTTCGTCGACGGAGAGGGCCGGAGATGGGGCTCCACGGTGAGCTCAAAAGGGGCACGGCGGCCAGCGAGAGCAAGCTCGAGTTCCTGAACAATGATTCACGAATTGGGCTTTTTTGTGGGCTCAAAAGGAACCTTAGGCCGCCAGGAGACCAGTATTTTGCTTAAACGAAGGAGGAGCTCACTGATGCTCGAGGATTTGGAAGAGGCGCGGTCGACAGCACCGGAGACGGAATTTGGAGAAAAGTTCCAAATTCGGTTGCGCTCTCGGGGAAGGAGGAGGAAGGACGGCGAGGGAGCTAGAGGACGTCGAGGTGCAGCGTCCCGTCGAAGAATGAAGACCGGGGAAGGCTCGGATAGGAAGTTCCGCGGCGAGCTCGGCGGAGGTGAGGTGTGCCAGTGACCACGCGCGAGAGAGAGAAGGAAAGGGGGGAAATGGAATGCGGCCGGGGTTCGTGGACATAGGGCTACCGCTGTGTCCAGCGTGAGGACACGCGTCCGAGCCCGTGGCACTCATGCAAAATAGGGGTTTGGCGCTCGGGGCGTCTGTCCGGCTGCGCTGGCAGTCAGAGGTAGGAGGAAACCGTGCAGTGTCGCTGACAGGTGGGTCCCACGGCGTTTTCCAATTTTCTGAATTTTCTTGGATTTTCAGTGCACCCTTCTGTTTTTGACCTGAAATGCACCCTTTCCAGCTCAAAAAATTCTGAAATTAGGTAGGCTGGTAGATCTTTTGAAAAGGAACAACTTTTATTTTGGTAATAAGTTCAAAATCAAAATAAATAAAATGATATTAAATTTTGAAGACAGTTTAGCTTTTAAAGGAAGTTTAATTATTTGGGATTTTTAAACCTCAAGCAAAATTTACAAAAAATTCCAAAAATTCAAGTTTTTACAATACCCTTCAAAAAGAGAATTTTTGGCTCTCAAAATTTCATTGAAAATTTTTGAACTACATTTAGAAATTTGAATTTTTGCTTTGAAACTAGAAATGCCACTAGAATTATTTTAGCACTTTTGGGCTCGGATTTTCGGAAATTCTGAATTCGATTGGAACACGTTATTATTCGGAAACACGAAGTGTTGCAGCCCTCCCCCCTTAAAGAAATCTCGTCCCTAGATTTAGAAAGAAAGCGGGAGTGGTCACTTACAGGGATGGAAAAAACTCTGGAAAATTTGATTGGAGATATTCTTCTGTTTTTCATGTAGCTTCATCCTTGAAATGATTACTGCATTGCACTTTGTAGAATTTAGTGGTCTTGTTGCGAGTGACTCGATCCTTATGATCAACAATGCCAATCAGATATTCGAGATAAGTGAGATCTTCTTGCAATTGATCGATCTTCAGAATTACAACATCAGAAGGTAGCTTTAAGCATTTCTTGAGTTGTGAGACATGAAGATATTATCAACAAGGGGTGACACCTTTTATGGGCGTAATTTTTTTGACGAGATTTAGCGGTCTTTAAGTTCGCTTGGATAGTATGAACTTTCTCTTTAGCTTGAGCTACTAAATCAGGTTCAAAATTCACTCGTTCTCCAGTTTCAGACCAATTCATTGGAGTTCGACATGAGCGACCATATAGAGCTTCGAAAGGTGATATTTTTATGCTCTCTTAATAGCTATTATTGTAGGAGAACTCTGCAAACGGCAAGTACTCATCCCAGTTCTTGCCACTTGTGAGAACACTTGACCGAAGCATGTCTTCCAAGATTTGATTGACACGCTCGGTTTGACCAACGGTTTGCGGATGATAAGCAGAGCTTCGAATTAGCTTGGTACCCGAGCTAGCATGCAGTTGTTCTCAAAAACAAGAGATAAACGAGCTTCCTCTATCTAACACAATGGTCTTGGTATCCCATGCAGACAAAGAATACGAGAGATGTACAACTCAACATACTTCTTGGCATTGTAGCGATTGTTTACCGAGACGAAGTGAGCTGATTTTGTCAAGCGGTCCGCAATGACTCAAATAGAGTCATGTTTCCGAAAAGTAAGTGAAAGTCCAACAATGAAGTCCATACTTATGTCTTCCCACTTTCAACTCGGAATACTCAGAGGTTGGAGAGGACCTGCTGAGCGTAGATGATCTGCTTTGACCTTCCGGCAAGTGTCATACTCGGACACATATTTGGCAATTTCTCTCTTCATTTTTGTCCACCAAAACTTCTTTCGAAGATCATGGTACATCTTATTACTCCCGAGAGGAATGGAGTATTTGGACATGTGAGCCTCATCCATGATCTTCTTACATAACTCATGATTTTTAGGTACCACAATACGATTTTTGAACCATAAAGTATCCTCATCATTCGCCTTAAATGGCATTGATTCTTTATTCTTGAGTCTCTCTTTGATATGCAGTATACCAGCATCTTTTCGTTGAGCCCCAATTATCTCTTCCCTAAGAGTTGGAACAAAAGCAAGATTATACAGAGTCCCATGAGGTGGAACTCTGACGCTTGGTTCCGCTTCGAGAGAAGGTAACATTGCTGAAACTCGACAGTTGTGACAGTAAGATTTACGACTCTAAGGCATCGGCAACCACATTGGCTTTGCCAGGATGATAGTGGATCTCCAACTCATAATCTTTGATAAGTTCTAGCCATCTTCTCTGCCTCATATTCAGATCTTGCTGAGTGAAGATATATTTCAAACTCTTGTGATCAGTGTAAAGATGCATAAGATTCTCAAGGAGATAGTGTCTCCATATCTTCAAGGTTAGAACCACATATGCCAATTCTAGATCATGAGTAGGATATTTTGTTCATGACGTCAGAGTTGACTTGAAGCGTAAGCAATCACATGGCCTTCTTGTATCAAGACGCATCCAAGACCTATACCGAAAGCATCACAATATACATCAAAGGGCTTGGTGATGTCGGGTTGAGCCAAAACAGGTGCGGTGGTTAAGTGCTTTTTAAGAATTTGAAACGCTTCTTCACAAGCACTATCCCAATCGAACTTGACGCCTTTCTTTAATAGCTCGGTCATTGGCTTGGCAATATTAGAAAAAATTAGGAATGAATCTCCGATAATATCCGTCAAGTCCAAGAAAGCTATGAACTTCAGTGACCGATGTAGGAGGCTTCCAATTCAGCACGTCTTGCACCTTGCTTGGACCCATGGCAATGCCTTCCGCAGATACAACATGACCAAGGAAAGGCACTTCTTTCAGACAAAACTCGCACTTACTGAATTTGGCATACAATTATGATCTCTTAGCCGTTGAAGTACGATGCGAAGATGTTCAGCATGTTTCTCTTCAGACTTGAAGTATATGAGAATATTATCAATGAATACCACCACAGATTTGTCCAGCTCCGACATGAACACCGAGTTCATCAAATACATAAAATAAGTTGGAGCATTTGTTAGTCCAAAAGACATAACAAGGTATTCATATACACCGTACCTCGTAGAGAAAGTGGTTTTTGGTATGTCTTTGGCACGGATTTTAATTTGGTGATAGCCAGAACGAAGATCAATCTTCGAGAAAATCGTGGCACCAACCAATTGATCAAATAAGATATCAATGCGAGCCAGTGGATATTTGTTCTTGATGGTGACCGTATTTAATGGTCGATAATCCACACATAGCCTCAGAGACTCGTCCTTCTTCTTCACAAAAAGAGCAGGACATCCCCATGGAGACGAGCTAGGACGAATGAAGCCCTTGTCCATAAGCTCTTTCAACTGGACCTTCAATTCAGCCAATTCATTTGGAGCCATCTTATACGGCCTTCGGGAGATAGGAGCGGTTTCAGGTTGGAGGTCAATCCGAAATTCTACATCTCGGTCAGGAGGCATTCCCGGCAAATCTTCGGGGAAGACATCCATATATTCATATACTATAGGAATCTTCTCCAAACTTTGACTGGTCCATGGTAGAGCAAAGATGTGGTATGTTTGGGAGAGGACAATTGGAGGATCATAGGACCATGAAGAGATGAATTCAAGTGAACCTCCCGAGGAGCTATGTGCAAGATTGCGCTATGATCTTTCATCCAACTCATTCCATGAATAATATCTATCTCTTGACCCTTCAAGATTATAAATGAGGATCTATAGATTTTTCCTCTCAGGTTAATAGGTGTGAAACGGGTTTCATGAGTTGCAATTATCCTTCCACCCGGAGAGATAATAACATAGGGTGTCCTCATAGGGGCGGTGGTTAGATGACACCTTTTCACACACGCCAGACTTATAAAATTGTGTGTGACACCAGAATCAAAAAGTACTAACACAGAATAGTCATGTATGCAAAAAACATACCCGCAAGTACTTCTACGTTTTTTGGAAGTTCGGCAAGAGAAGTGTAACTGACTCGGCCAGTCTTGGGTGCATTATTCCTCTGCTGAGGAGCTCGGTTGGCAGCCTGAAGACGAGATTCCTGTTGCGGTTGGGTTGCTGTCTAGGCTGGCGACAATCTTTTGCAAAGTGACCAGTCTTACCACAGTTGTAGCATGGATAGTAGTTTGGCCTTGCCACTTGTGAAGCTTGCTGCAGTGGAAGTCTAGACCCATGAGTATGCTGCTGAGGTGGAGCATTAAGGGCCCTTGGCTACTAAAATGAAGGAGGACGAAAACTTCCCCCTTGCAGCATCGCAGCTCAAAACCTCAGACTCATAGAAGAAGTGACAGCAAGACCATACTTTAGAGTAGCTTGGCTAGAAGAACCAACCATTGCCCTCTTCTTCTTTTTCTCCTCCTGGTGAGTGCGTATGGCATCCTCCTGAGTGATAGCCGCACTCACTAAATCACTGAAAGTACCTTGGTTATAGAGTGCCAGGCGATCACGGAGTTATGTTCTAAGACCTCTCTTGAAACATTCTTTCTTCTTCTGGTCAGTATCTACATGATGAGAGGCGTATCGAGCGAGGTAACTGAATTTGCGAGAGTACTCATGCACGGTATCCTGACCCTGTTGGAGATTGAGGAACTGTTGCAGCTTGCGATTCATGAGACCCTCAAGAATATGATGTGCCCTGAATTCAGCACGAAACTCGATCCACCTGATGATCGACGGGCAGTGTAGCCTCATAACTAGCCCTCCAGGCTCCAGCAGGACCATGAAGTTGTTGAGCAGCAAAAAGAGTTTTCTGGTGCTCAGTACATCGGATAAGTCCAAACTTGGACTGGATGGTGCAAAGCTAATCATCCACATCCAGAGGATCAGCAGCATCAGCAAATACCGGTGGATGAGTTGCCAAGAACTCTGAGAAGGTCGCTTGTTGAGGCTGTTGACGTGCTTGATGGTTGCTTTCACCCATGCCTTGGTTCTGGACCAGCATTCGCATCGGCTCATTCTGAGTGGCCATCAATTGCTCGATGGTCACTTGAGGTGGTGCTGGTGGAGGCACTTAAGGAGTTGCTCTTTACTGAGGTGCTCTTTGCTGAGAGAATTGCCCTCATAGATCTCAGTCATGCTACGAGTACCCACCATTCTGCAATACAAGTGCATACATTGTTAGTAAGGAACTCAATAAAAGTCACTATTGGAGAGAACATTAAAACAAGAGTATAAACATTTTCTCAGACCACTAACGATGTTTCTTACTTAACATTTGAATTAAGGTTAGCATACCAGTGATAAATTAGCTGGACACGATAGCTTGTATGCAAAATATGACCCAAAACAGCACAACGTCAAATCTGTCCCGGACTGACAGCTGTCACAGAAATCCTTCCTGGCGCTGATAGAAGCAGAATCAGAACTGGAGTTGAATAACAAAATCGTAGAAAACTTTCATAGCTTTCTAACGCATATTTACTCGTCCTAATACGAGCAACAGATCAGAAGATATGAATTTTTGAAGCTGGAAGCAGAAGCTGAAAATGGGAGTAACTATGAGTAGAGCCTATCTGGTACTGAAGCTTGGAGAATTTTGGGTCAAGGAAACAAATGAAAAGATAATTCAGACCCAACACGGAGATCTGGATTTCTATTGTCAGAGGATAATTTAGGTGGGTTGTGTTTTAGCTTTTTATGCAATGCAAACAATATGCTAGCCCTATGTCTTTACCAAAATAAAAAAATGGTCTAATATAGTGACCATACACGACCGCAGTGGCAAACTCGGTCTCCAAGACTCAGTTAGTCGCTTTCTATGTGCACTACTACGTAGTTAGCGTACCTGCAGAAAATAGATCAAACAACCACAGGCAGGCAAAAGCAAAAAGGAAAACTTACGTCCCGTATCATTGCCATTGGGGCGTCCTCAAGTAAGCCACGTCTTGAGGGACATGACCGTGATTCACATCACACGACAAGATGTTCACACTTACCATTAGATGAAGAATGGCCGCACTCCCCATTAGGCGGCAAATGTTTCATATGTTCTGAAGAACATATTCATTTCCCGTACTGATCGCTGTACGAGACACTCTATACCCTGAACCTCGTATGATGAGCCCTCGACTTTTCACCGCATTCGAGTGTGTACCTTACCTTCTTACCTGAGCGTAGCTGTCGTTGCAATAAATTTAAACAACAAAAAGCTAAAAGGACGGTTAGCATGCCACCTGATGACTCAACTATCATAGTCCTTAGCTGGGCTGACTAACTAATACTACACTGTCGTGAAATTTTTGAAAATAACTCGTTTTTAGTTATACTAATCCTGATCTAGCTCTGATACCACTCTGTGGCAGAACCGCCCTAAAATACTAGATGGCTCGCCTAGGATCGATCTCGGGTGATATTGAGCAACAATACCTAAATAGTACAACACGAGTATAATATAAAATAGGAAAGCGATTAAAGTTTTACAATAAAGTTCAATTAGTCTTAAGAGAGATAAGTTTAAAACAGAGATTTAAAAACATAACGGAAGCGATACAGAAGAGATACGACGGTTTTCTACTTTAAAACATATCTTGCCCTAAAACATGCTTCACTCCTCGCGACCGAAGTTTGGTGAGGAGGGAACCGATTTACAGGACCAGTTCGAAGAAGCCTCATCTTCCCACACTCCTTGGCCGCAACAGCTACACCAGCTACCTGCAGAAAGAGCTACACACACAACAAAAAAGAAAAACAACAAACTGTGAGTACTAATTACTCAGCAAGTCTTACTCGTCAAAATTGGCTAACTACAGCCGACTCCTAAGCATGAGACGCTGACTTAGGAGATGACCATTGGCATAAAACATAGCACTAACAATGGATCTTTACTTTCAAGTTTTAGCAGTAAATTAAGTAAAAGGAATGATAAATTTAATTTGCACTATCATCTACCACAATCATGGTTGCCAAACAATTATCTATAACTAAGCAAACAAATCATAATATAATTATTATTAGTCTAGTTGTTACTACGACACAACGCAGTGAACAAGTGGTACTCGTTACTATGAGAGGCAGCGATTATAATCGATTTACACCAGCTGAGAAAAACCTGAAGTACACGACATGTATGCGCTTCTCAGAAGCCGCATGTGGCCACCTTTCACTCAACCCATAAGGCCGGTATGAACAGGTGCACCTCTCCCGAGCACAGGATCCTCCATGCGATCACCACGTAGGACATATCTATGGTTAGACACAAGGCTCTCTCTCGCCGCCGCCAAAAGAGAGGTGGGGGTCGTCCAACCACTACGGCATTTTGCTACATCTGTTTCTTGGGTACCATGTCTCCAGTATGTATTCGATACGTTCAAACTTACTCAACAGAGCCACACTCGAATCGATCTTTAACCGACACAGACGGAGCTACCACCGCGAAGCCCCAGCCTACTCAAACTCTCTTATACTCTGTCCTTGCCCGATCTCAGGTTTATTTAAGTGTGGGATAAAATCAAACCTACAATCTCGCGAGTGAGGTTTCTCATTCACTCGACTTCTAGCGTTGATTAGAACTCATAGCCTAGATCTACAGCGAGTTACCTGTACCAATATATACTCAATAGGGTAATTGGCACTATCATGTATTCTAGCGTTCCAAACAACTCCTACAACTTAATGCACAGTACATTAGCTATACAATATATAGTGACAAAACAAAAATTTAAAACAGGGTTAATGCACCGGGGCTGCCTTCAGTGTGCTGAGAGTTAGCACAAACAAGAAAAAGGTCTTCAGCGACGGACGACTCCGGAGCGATCAGCGCTAGATCTTGGTCTTTCGCGACGTTTCCTAAATGTGTAAAATGATATGCGAGTACGATTATTTATGCATCTAATGACATCTAATATTTTACTTGTCATCGCTTGTGACAAAGATGCTCACATGCGATGATATGCTCATGAATGCATATGACAAGGAGGAATATGCGATGATATGACAAGAAAAGTATGATGATGATTTCATGAAAAAGGATTTTATTAGACCAAAGTGCTGCTGGGATTTATATGAAAAGGTTCCTGAAATGAATTCCTATACTATACTAAATAGTTCATAATAGGGAAGATTATTTTTAAATTTTCTTAATATAGTTCTTTAAGTCATAAACTACAATTTTAGTTGCTCAAGATATTAACAAGGCTATAAACTAATTTCTGGACCAATTTTATAATTTATTGCAATATTATGAATTTTTAATGAATTAATTCGTATCTAAGAGTAATAAATTATTTATAAATAATATATAAGTGTATAAATTCTAAGTAACTCTATGATGACATATATTAATTAGTAGAACATAATTATGCATTTTTCACATTTTTAATATGCATGAAAAATGATGATATGCATGTATGTACAAGGTACTTTATTTAATTATTAGAATTAATTTATTGCAGAAAATGCAAATTTGGAAGTTCTAAGATATTCTACATGATGAGAGGATTCCAACGGTATATTATTTGCAATTTTTGGATTTCATATGCATTTTCTATGATTTTTGCAAGTTTTTACAAATTTCTGCGCAAGAAATAAATGATTTTCAAGATTATTTAAATACGGGCGCCACGTGTCGGCACCTGGTAGCAGCCGCACGGAAAGCGCTGGAAATAACGGCTGCACGGGATCGACTCCCGTGGCCGCACGGGATCCGACAGCTGGCCGAGCGGGCCGAGCTCGGCCATGGCGCGCTCACCGAAGTAAAATTCCGGCGACGGGGTGATGCAATCCAACACCTGGAGACTCTCCGCGGCGCCAGGAAGCAGGTGATGATGTCGGCGGGCGGCGGCGCGTACCGAAGGACGGTGGCGACGGGCGGCGCGGCTCAGCGGACTTCGGCGAGGTCTCAACAGCGTTGTGATGGACGAAAGCCCGAGCCGCTTCGTGTGAAAGCTTCACCAAAGTGAGCTGAGGGCTGGCGTCGATGTTTTTGTCAACGGAGAGGGCCGGAGATGGGGCTCCACGGTGAGCACAAAAGGGGCACGGCGGCCAGCGAGATCAAGCTCGAGTTCCTAGACAACGATTCATGAATTGGGCCTTTTTGTGAGCTCAAAAGGAACCTTAGGCTGCCAGGAGACTAGTATTTTTCTTAAACGACGGAGGAGCTCACCGATGCTCGAGGATTTGGAAGAGGCGCGGTCGACGGCACCGGAGACGGAATTTGGAGAAAAGTTCCAAATTCGGTTGCGCTCTCGGGGAAGGAGGTGGAAGGACAGCGGGGGAGCTAGAGGACGTCGAGGCGCAGCTTCCCGTCGAAGAATGGAGACCGGGGAAGGCTCGGATAGGAAGTTCCGTGGCGAGCTCGGCGGAGGTGAGGTGTGCCAGTGACCACGCGCGAGAGAGAGAAGGAAAGGGGGGGGGGGGGGGAAATGGAATGCGGCCGGGGTTCGTGGACACGGGGCTATCGCTATGTCCAGCGCGAGAACACGCATCCGAGCGCGTGGCACTCTTGCAAAAACGGGGTTCGGCGCTCGCAGCGTCTGTCCGGCTGCGCTGGCAGCCGGAAGTAGGAGGAAACCGTGCAGTGTCGCTGACAGGTGGGTCCCACGGCGTTTTCCAATTTTATGAATTTTCCCGGATTTTCAGTGCACCCTTCTGTTTTTGACCCGAAATGCACCATTTCCGAGCTCCAAAAATTCTGAAATTTGGTAGGCTTGTAGATATTTTGAAAAGAAACAACTTTTATTTTGGGAATATGTTCAAAATAGAAATAAATAAAATGATATTAAATTTTGAAGACAGTTTAGCTTTTAATGGAAGTTTAATTATTTGAGATTTTTAAATCTCAAGCAAAATTTACCAAAAATTCAAGTTTTCACAATACCCTTCAAAAAGAGAATTTTTGGCTCAGAAAATTTTACTGCAAAATTTTGAGCTACATTTAAAAATTTGAAATTTTGCTTTGAAACTGGAAATGCCACTAGAAATATTTTAACACTTTTGGGCTCAGATTTTCGAAAATTCTAAATTTGATTGGAGCACGTTATTATTCATAAACATGAAGTGTTACACATTTTCCGATAGCTTTTCGGTATGTGCCGTCATGCGCAGCTCAGCAATCACTGCATTATTGGCGCCAATCATGGAACCGACATCCACACTTTTTGCATCTTTCTCCACCTGATAAGGCCGAACACGCACACGCGTAGCACTAGCTGTTTAGAGTTCCACGAAAGCCGAAGTCATCTTGCTCGACCCATCATTAACACTGATTGCAACGTTAGATGTCCATTAGTCTTGTTCTTGGATTTAAAATGGTGCCAAGTACTACTGATTCTCATTGTGAATGCAACTTATGATACCACTACAGTGTGTGCACCCACGCGTATGTGAGTATCCTCCATTTTTACGGGGTATTGTGAGTATAAAATTTGGTGTAGTTCATACTTCCTCCGTTCCAAAATTGCTATCACTGATTCATTTCAATTTAAACTAACTGGCAACAACAATTTAGAAAGTATGTGTCAGTGCACACCTATTTAAATTTTTTGTTGTCCCTTTCTATTCTGCTTACAGTATAATATGATACTTCTCTGCAATGTTGCTTCATACTACAACAACAACAACAAAGGCTTTAGTCCTAAGCAAGTTGAGGTAAGCTAGAGATAAAATCCCGAGAGACGACTAAAAAAGAGCACCAACTGGCAATCAAGTTTCAGACACGTGAATTGCTAGCCTCCACAAACTTCTATCCAAAGCTAACTCTTTGACGATATCTCAATCCTTTAATCTATCTTCACAGACTCTTCTTAAGTCAAGTTTGGTCTACTTCTTCCTCTCTTTACACCGTTTAGCCGACTTACCATACTGCTATGAACTGGTGCCTCCTGTGATCTTCGTTGAATATGTTCGAACCACCTAAAACGATGTTGCACAAGTTTCTCCTTAACTGGTGCTACTCCTAATCTCTCTCGTATGTCATCGTTCCAGACACGATATCTCCTCGTGTGGCCACACATCCATCTCAACATACGCATTTCAGCTACATGTAGCTGTTGGACATGTCGCCTTTTTATAAGCCAACACTCTGCTCTATAAAGTATAATAGGACGAATTATAGTTCTATAAAATTTACCTTGAGTTTTTGAGGCACCCTACTATCACAAAAGGCTCTAGAAGCTTGACGCCACTTCAGCCATCTGGCTTTAATTCTATGACTTACATCTTCATCAATATCCTCATCTTTTTGCAACATTGAACCCAAATAATAGAAAATGTCCTTCTTGGTACCACCTGGCCATCAAGTCTAACATCTTCCTCCTCGACTGCGGTAGCACTGAAATCACACCTCATGTACTCTATTTTAAACCTAATAAGTCTAAAACTTTTTGACTCCAAAGCATGTCTCCATGATTCTAACTTCTGATTCACCCCTATCCTGCTCTCATCCACTAGCACCACATTATCTACAAAGAGTATACACCAAGGAATGTCCCCATGTAAGTCTCGTGTGATCTCATTCATCACCAAAGTAAAAAGATAAGGGCTCAAAGCCGACCTCTGGTGCAGTTCTATATTAATTAGAAACTCATCGTTGTCTCCATCACTTGTTTGGACACTTGTCACCACATCCTTGTACATATCCTTAATGAGGTTAATGTACTTTGTTGAGACTTTGTGCCTTTCCAATGCTCTCCATATAACGTTCCTAAGCACTTTATCATAAGCCTTCTCTAGGTCAATGAAGATCATATGCAGATCTTTCTTTTATTCTCTGTATCTCTTCATCAGTTGCCTTATTAAGAAAATTGCCTTCATAGTGGATCTCTTGGGCATGAAACTAAATAGGTTTTGGGTGACTCTAGTTGATCCCTGCAGACGGTGCTCAATAACTCTCTCTCATAGCTTCATTGTGTGGCTTATTAACTTGATCCCTCGATAGATGTTGCTTCATCTATAGAAAAAAAAAACAACCATGCAAAGGATTCCTGGGTTCAACCTATTTCTTAGGTTAAAATTGAGGGTAGAAAATAACACACACAAAACTGAATGCTAGAGAAAGAAACAGGGATCAAGGCAGATGCTTCAAAAATATATGAGTTAAATCCAAGCCCTGATGAATGATCTCTACAAGGGCCATGGGCACCAGTACAAACCGGTTTGAAACTGAAAAAGTAGCTTCATCTCATTTTGAAGTTATTCTTTGTACTAATTTAAATCTATCTTAAAGAATCATGGAGTTCACTCTCAACCACATAATCAGTTCTCATGAGAGAATTATTTGGAAATATATAATCACTTCTAGAAATTTTGAGAATAATGCAGATTTAAAGAACTTTCTTTCAGAAATGGATGTGTTTATAGAAATTTATTTTTTTATGGTTAACGTGATACATTATAATAATATAATAAACCTAGTGTAACATATGTGATGTAAAAACTATGCATATGAACAGATGTTGTCTATTGCCGCGCCATGCTTACATCACTACCGGAAACCGAGCGTTTGTCGAGTGCCGCAGAGCCCATAAAACACTCGGCACCCACGACAAATTCCACTCGGCTTAGCTTGTGACGGCAAACAGCCGTTTGCCGAGTGCTTTTTGTGGTGCACTCAGCAAACTTGCCGAGTGCCGTATCGACACTCGGCAAAAACAAGCACTCGGCAAAAATTGAACCGGAAAAAGCACAAAAAAAATCAAATTTTTTTTTTACTCGGGAGGGTCTCACATTTTTCACACTAACCGGTTGAGGCAATTTTTCCAAATCAGCCGGTTGCGCCTGTTTTTGGAATCGAACCCGTGACCTCCTCCTCGCACGCGCCCCCCTCTGAGCACTCCAGCACACTGTCACTTGTGTTTAGATTTTATTTTAGTTCCACACATATTATACAAAATTGAGTGTAAATTGTTTGTTTGAAGCCCTAAACAAATTCAAATTAAAAATTCATCAACTACAAAGTTTTATAACTTTTCGAGATCTACAACTTTCATTTTGATAGTTTATCCATCTGAGGTCATTTACAAAATTTGAATTTCAAATTAAAAAAATTCAAACGTAGTTTTCGATAACAAGATGATTTCAAATCAAAAAGTTGTCAACTACAAAGTTTCCTAATTTTTTGAGATCTACAACTTTTATTTTGGCTGTTTCTCCGTCCGAGGTTGTTTGAAAATTTCAAATTTTAAACTTGCATGTTTGCGAGTGTTTTTTCTTTGCACTCGGCAAACAGCTATTTGCCGAGTGTTTTTTGTTTTACACTCGGCACACAAAAAACACTCAATTTTTTAAAGCATATTTGGAGCAGCAAATTAATTTAAATTAAAAAGTGTTCAACTACAAAGTTGTAATACTTTTTAAGATCTACAACTTTTATTTTGGTCATTTGTTTATTCGACATAGTGGTAGTAAAATTGTTTATAAATCTTATATACGTTTTTTATAGTTTTATGAAATAATATGAGAGATGTAGATTTTACGAACAACGTTACTATCGCTTTGTCGAATGAAGAAATGACCAAAATAAAAGTTGTAGATCTTGAAAAGTTATACAACTTTGTAGTTAAAAACTTTTTCATTTGAATTAATTTGCTGCTTTTTTTGTTTGTTCGAGTGTAAAAAAAACACTCGACAAATAACTATTTTGCCGAGTGCAAAAAAACACTCGACAAACATGCAAATTTGCCGAGTGCAAAACCAAAAACACTCGGCAAATACCTCGTTTGCCGAGTGTAGCCAAAAAACACTCGGCAAACAAAAAAAAGTTTGCCGAGTGCTTTTATTTTGCCGAGCGTTTTTCTCTTAGCTCTCGGCAAAAAGTTGTTTGCCGAGTGCCTAAAATATTAGGCTCGGTAAACCATCTAGCACTCGGCAAACATCCGGTTTTCGGTAGTGCATGCATTTGTATTTTAAACAAGAGATTAGATACCACATCATACATTTTACTAAGGTCCCCAAGATTGGGAGTATCAATTGTTAGACTTCCTAATACCTGGTTTTGATTCAGATCTAAGGGCCAACTTATTTAAGTGTTCGTTGTTTTAGAGGATAGAAGTAGGATGGGATATGATGATCCCATATTTATGACGATAAGAGAAAAAAAACTTGGTCGGTGATGAAAGATTGAAAGACCTCACCACAGTACTGTATCATTAACAAAAGCTAACCAAGAGCCTGATCGATACAAGTCACGAAAGCTAGAGCCACGGCGATGTGAGAAATTGCCCCTTATGGATCAAATCTTTGCCCATTTTGAGCCACCCTAGTCCCTCCCCAGCTACACCAATATCCAGCCCCCACACGTGAGTTCGTCTTGTGTACAGATTGCCGAACCAGCAAATGCACTTTTACCCAACTTGAATATTCAAACTCAGAAAAATTTCTCCGTTCTCACGGGGAATAATCACTGGATAGGCTAGGACCCGAGCCAGAAAATGGTGTAGCCCAAGATTGGAACACAGCAACATGGAGTATCCAGGTTTGGTGGATTGGATATAATGGAATGACATTATTTGGTACTGCTCAATTAGAAAAATGAGGGCATATAATGGGATAACAGTAATTAACTTAATAAATCGTACCTTCATTTCAAACAATGAAGGTTATTACACCTGCAATATGTTACACTCTTCTTGTAGTACTTATTTAGGAACTACAAAACAATTTATTGAAAGCTGACCTATATACAAGCGTGACCAGGTTAATCACATCATTGGGTTGACTCCAAGGTGTTCTACATGATCAGAGTAATAGACCAAAAAAGAAAAAGAAATAGCGCTCGCAGCGGTATAGCGCACGGGAGCTGAGCATTTTCTTTGTGAGGATGCTATAGATCAAAATCGTGAAGTGCCTGCGTGGAACACAGATTTGTGAGCATGTCTTCCTGCCTTTCCCACTCCTCTTCTTCCTGCTCCTTGCTGTTTTTTATTTCCTTTTCTCTTGTCGTGTTTTTTCTGTACTCTTAACTCACTCCATCAATATATCATATCCGGTAGGAATTCCAGAAAGATCTTTGACAAGTAGCTTCCATGACACCATGCCCTATTTATATACTACTATTTTTTTATTGATGTCATTACGACATGAGTTAGTAGTTCTTTTTTAGTTCATTCTCCTTGTCTGAAACGGCAATAAAATCAGACTGGAGGGAGTATCCTCATAATAACAAGCTCTGGTTTCACTGTTTGTTGGGTTAATGATGACATTCTCCTATAGGTTAACTATCATTGGATACTTATGATTAAATGACCAAAAAATTATAAAAAGGTGATATAACATTTTACAATTAATTTCATATATTAGTATAGGAGATATATAAAGGGAAAATACAATAGAAATCAGAAACTTTTCTAGGGCAAATGAAGTTTTTAGTAGTCATCTTGTTTGTATATACATGCTCACATAAACATCGTGTGTATTTAATTTATATCGGTCATATGATATAATATGTGTATTTTTATATAGCAAACTAGGAGCGGTCTAAAATACAAAGTTGGGCTATTTCCAGACCTACCTTGAATATTTCTGTGGCTGTCTAGTCACTACCGGAAACCGAGAGTTTGCTGAGTGCTGTAGGTACTCGGCAAAGCGCATAAAACACTCGGTAAAATATTTGCCGAGTGCCACCCACGGCAAATCTCACTCAGCTTAGTTAGTGATGGCAAACAGCTGTTTGCCGAGTACTTTTTGTCGTGCACTCGATAAACCCTTTGCCGAGTACCGTATCGACACTCGGCAAAAATTGAACCAAAAAAAGCACGAAAAAAAAATCAAAAATTTATTTTTTACTCGGGAGAGGGTCTCACATTTTTCACAGTAACCGGTCGCTGCAATTTTTGCGAATCAGCTGATCGCGCTGGTTTCCGAAATCGAACCCATGACCTCCTCCTCGCACGTGCCCCCTCTAACCACTCCACCACGCTGTCACTTATATTTAGATTCTATTTTAGTTCTACACATATTATACAAAACTGAGTGTAAATTGCTTGTTTGAGGCCCTAAACAAATTCAAATCAAAAAGTCATCAACTACAAAGTTTTATAACATTTCGAGATCTACAACTTTCATTTTGGTAACTTATCCATCCGAGGTCATTTATAAAATTTGAATTTCAAATTTAAAAAATTCAAATATACTTTTCGATAACAAGATGATTTCAAATCAAAAAGTTGTCAACTACAAAGTTTCTTAATTTTTTGAGATCTACAACTTTCATTTTGGCTGTTTCTCCATTCGAGGTCGTTTGAAAATTTCAAATTTTGAACTTGCATGTTTGCGAGTGTTTTTTTTTTCACTCGACAAAATAGTCATTCGCCGAGTGTTTTTTTTTTACACTCGACAAATAAGAAATATCCGATTTTTCAAAGCTTATTTGGAGCAGTAAATTAATTCAAATTAAAAAGTGTTCAACTACAAAGTTGTATAACTTTTTAAAATCTACAACTTTTATTTTGGTCATTTGTTTATCGATATAGTGGTATTAAATTTGTTCATAAATCTTATAGACCTTTCTTATAGTTTTAATAAAACTATATGAGAGATGTAGATTTTGCGAACAACGATTCTATCGCTTTGTCGAATGAAGAAATGACCAAAATAAAAGTTGTAGATCTTGAAAAGTTATACAACTTTGTAGTTAAAAACTTTTTCATTTGACTTAATTTGCTGCTCTAAATATGCTTTAAAAAATCGGGTATTTTTTGTTTGCCGAGTGTAAAACAAAAAACACTCGGCAAAAAAAATACTCGGCAAATATGTAAATTTGCCGAGTGCAAAACAAAAACACTCGACAAATACCTTGTTTGTCGAGTGTAACAAAAAAACACTCGGCAAACAAAAAAGTTTGCCGAGTGTTTTTATTTTGCCGAGTGTTTTCTGGATTGCTCTCAACAAAAAGTTGTTTGCCGAGTGTCCGAAAAATTACACTCGGCAAACCAGCTAGCACTCGACAAACATCTTGTTTCGGTAGTGAGTTATGAATAAATAAAGAAAATAATGATTTATTTATAGTTATGATGGTACCCTGCCAATAAATACTAGCTATGACGATTTATTTATAGTTGTTCGAGAAATAGCACTAACTTATTATGTTCTTCATTCATGAAGTCAAACATTAGCAATGTTTAGATGCCTTTTAAACACTACCAGAAAAATTGCTAGTAGTGCATAAAACATAAAATGACAGTTCTCGGCCACTGCTAGCTTGGTGAGACCACTTAGTTATTGACAGCTTGGTCCACCCAAAATCTAAACTATAGTACATAGAACCTTGTGAAGGCAAGTTCCTCGTGAAATACTAGCAACTTTTAACTACAATAAAGCACTACCAGTGCCAAAAAAAAAAAAATCTCTAGCCCACAAAGAGACAATACGACAGTTCAGCACTGCTAGTCCAGTACTGACACTCTAGACTGGCTTGTAGCATAATGTACTGGAAGTGATTCAATTGATTCGTATGGTAGTGTTGTCTAGCAGTACCAATGAATGTATGCCAAACAAATTCAAGCAGCAAGGACCGCGTGTTGGATTGGTGGAACATCTGCATGACGTGAGGTGAAGGGGAAATACTCCTCTAGCAGAGAGCAAGGCCTGCCCTTTTATCTGTTTCAGTACAGTTCCAAATCGGGTACCACAACACAGACCATTCGACCTCCGACCTCGTACTTGCCTTCTCTCGAAGTACGTACAAGGTAAATCTCCGTAACATCTACCATGTTCTTCGGATTTACCTCTGATTTGCAGGCGATTCGAAATCGCTGAAGTTCCCGTTTACGAGATCTGAATTTCTGAACGTGATGTTAACGATTTGGGTTCGGATTTAGGCGTGGGGTTTTTTTGGTTTTGGGGTTTCCTTCTCTAGTGGTTGCCTAGGTTGGAAAGAGGTCCGGCTGCTCGCGTGTAGTGGTCTGACATACGTGGAAGGTAGATCGGCGACCGCCGGAGAGGCGCCGGAACCCGGGCAGCAAGCGGGCTGTGGGCGGAGGCGGACCTAGTGGCCGGGAAGCTCGAGAGATTGGTGGCGGGGAATCGCCGGGGATTGGGGAAGCTAGACTGGAGATACGTTCGCATCGCGCGGTGGGGGAGGCCGACCCGGACCTGGCGGCCGGCCGGGAACGGATATACGTTGGCAGTTGGGTGGTGCTAGCGGATGACAGAGAGAGAGAAAAGAGAGAGACGTGCTGGAGGAAGAAGATGATCTTTTCACCGTTAGACTGTAGATCTACGGCTGAGTTTCGTCAAATGAGAAAAAAAAAGGCTGTTTTCAGGCTCCTGAAATATAGCTCTAATGCTTTATATGCATATAGCGCTATTGATGAACGCTAGCCTTTTGCATTATTTCGGTCTGTGTTCTATGGGTATGGTACGTAGAACTACTGTTTATTGCAGGTTTGGCTAAACCGAAATCAACAATGATCTGGTTGGAAAGCTAAATAAACATATGCCGTGAACAGTAAGGTCGTGAGTGTACAGGCGGCCGCTGGTTTTGTCGACGGTCTGAGCAAACACTCATAGTATGGGGAGCAGAAAACTCTATACTTTGTTTCTCAAACTTGTTAGGATATATAAGAGATTTAGTTTATCTTTAAGCTAGAATTATTGTACTAATGACATGCTAGAGGAAGAAGATGATCGTTCCATGCACCGTTAGATTGTCGATGTACGGATCAGTTTAGTCGACTGAGAGAGGCTGTTTTCAGGCTCCTGAAATATAGCTCTAATGCTCGATGCATATAGCGCTATTGATAAACGGTAGCATGCATTTCGCATTACTTTGGTCTGTATTATACGGGGTACGGTAGAACTACTGTTTCTTGCCGATTTGGCTGGCTAAACCATAATCAAAACATTGATCCGGTTGGAAAGCTCTTGATGAACAGTAGCCATAGACAGTAGCTCACGAGTGTACAGGCGGCCGCTGGCTTTGACGATGGTCATCGTTTTGCAAATTTTAGAGACTATTACGAGAATCTCTAAAATTTTCAGATATTTTCCATGTTTCTCATTGTTTCTTTCGCAGGTTATCAGGTCATCATGGAGAATGAGGGCGCACAAAACAACAGCAAAATTCAAGATGTGAGCCTCACCATAGGAACTGATCATGCTACTGAACAGGTATATTTTGCATTATTTTGCTCTGTGATCTATTGGGAGCAGGCAACTCTACAGAGTACAGTCTACTCCTAAGAGCATACAATTGTGCTTTTGATAGATTCACTGTTGTTCGTCTTAGGCATACTATATGGTTATCTCTTTGCAGAATTTAGAGAATGTTATAAGAATCTCTGAAATTTATGCATCTGATGCATGACAAGAGAGGAGGACATTTTTTTTATTTTTCTCATCGTTGCTTTCGCTGGTTATTATCAGGTTTCCAGGGAGAACGAGGGCGCGCACCACACCAGCAATGTTGATGATGCGAGCCTCACCACAGGAACTGATGATGCTTCTGAACAGATATGGGACAGCGAAGAGTTCGACATCGATGCCCTTCTTGAGGACGAGGATGCCAGTGCAAGCACTGATAATGATGCTCAACAGTCTGATGCTCAAGGAAGCAAAGTACGATCCACGTACAAACGTCACTCCATGCAGCAGATACAAGCACTTGAAGCGTACGTAATGCATTGACAAAGCCTGAAAATGAAGTTCATATTTGGGTTCCAAAAGTACATGATCTTATTATCTTTGTTTGTAATGTTGTGCAGTTCGTTCAAGTGGTGTGCTCACCCGGATGAAGAGATGCGGAAGGCACTTGCTGTGAAGATTGGAATGGAGCCTACTCAAGTCAAGCACTGGTTCCAAAACCGAAGGTCTCAAAATAAGGTAGTCCCAAATCTACTGCCTTCTAATAATGTTGGTCATCTATCCTGGATTCCTGGCTTCTACGGATACATCTAATGAGCTTTTCGGCATGCGGAAATGTAATGCACAATGTTATAATTTCACTGATAATGTTAAGTTTTTTATAGCAATTCATATGATAAGAGGCCAATGATGGTACAAATATAAAGTACTACTGTATTCTACTTCCAGGTCCATAAAAAGATAGAACATCATTAATTTCTTATGTTTCTTAATTAGTACTTACTGTATAATAGTTCCATTCTTGTTCTGGTTGTCTATATTCATAGAGTATGATGGTAGAAGTGTAAAGTTACCTCCCAGAGATAGAGATGACTGTATCATAGATGCCTCTAGTATGACAAAACAAAGATGTCGTAAACAGTCCTAGCACCCTGTTGATACACTTACCTTCTATTTTTGGCAGCTGGTATTTTTCTCCAGTAATGCGTTTTTAACAAGTCTTCCATTTTACACTCTTATGATAAGTAGCAGCTCTCCATCTAGAAATATTAATT